>JACEIK010007963.1:50839-68419 GCA_018107945.1 Datura stramonium
GTATGTCAGTTAAAAGACGAGTCTCCCATTGTTCCTCATAATTTCATATATACATATTTCATTACTCATGGGATTTATATATATGCATGTTCTAAAGCAGGTTTGACTCAATGTTCAACTTTACTTATAAATGTCAGAATTCATCTTTGAGTCAATCTATTTAGTATGATGTTATGAAGTTATATCATGTTATGTTATGAAGAGATCATGATTTCATAAAGAATGCATGCAAGCTCTACTCCCAGATTCTTAGTGCTTATGTTTACATTATGCATTAGTTTTAAATGATTTTATTTACTTAAGCAGTTTTTCTTACCCTGCATACTTGGTACATTCCACGTATTGACCGCATACTCTATGTTTTATCATTTCATTATACAGGACCCGACTCTCAGGTTCAGCCCGCTCGTAGTCAACCTATCAGAATTAGTTTTGCATTGTTCGTGTTGGTGAGTCCTCATCGCCTGAGGACTAGACTATTCAGTTTTCTTGTATTTATTTCAGTTTCAGTTTGTTGAGGTCTTGTCCCATCAACTCATCATGTTTAGAGGCTATTCATACATATGTAGGTACTCAGCTTCAGATTATGGTTACTGATGTTATTTTTAAGTTCATACTTCCGCTATAAGTATATTGTCGATTATTCAGTTTCTTGATTGAGATTAGATGTATGCTTATGCCATGGGTCGACTTGGGGTCTCTTGGGGCTCCTTGTCCCGTGTTACGATCCGGGCCTCCATTTGGGTCGTGAAAAACTTGGTATCAGAGCGATAGGTTTGAAGTATCCTAGGGTGTTTGAAAGCTGCATTAAGTAGAGTCTTTTTCATGGGTGTGATGTGCGCCACACTTATGAAGAAGAGGCTATTATACGTTTAGGAAATGTTCCCTTCTTTCATGATCTATGTCGTGCAGTGAAGAGTCTTTCTATCCTTCTAATTCGTGCTATTCACGATTGCAGAATCATGGCTACTCGAAGAATGAATGGTAGGAGAAATGGAAATTGTGAAGGCCACGAGGATGGCAACAATAATGAGCATCAACAAGCCCCACTAGTTCAGGAGCCCGAGGCATCGGAGCCAGTTGCTCATGCGGAGTTCGAAGCCACTATTTAGATTCTTGTGCAGGCCTTGACCGCTCAGGTCAATCAGAAGGCCGTTGATCATGTTCCGCAAAATGGCAATACAACGGCGGCTCGAGTTAGAGACTTCTTGAGGATGAACCAGCCGGAGTTCCTTGGGTCAGAGGTAGATAAGGACCCACATGAGTTCATAGATGAGGTTGTCAAGATCACCCAATTCATGGGGGTGAATGGGGTTGAGTGCGCACAGTTGGCCTCTTAACAGTTGAAAGGGCTCGCACATATCTGGTTTCGCCAATGTAAGGATACCAGGGTTGCTGGAGCAGGTCCTGTCACTTGGGAAGAGTTTCATGTTGCATTCTTGGATTGGTTCTTCCCTCGTGAGATGAGGGAGCTAAAGGCAGCGGAGTTCGTGAATTTGAAGCAAGGGAAAATGGCAGTGCAAGAGTACACCCTTGAGTTCACTCGCCTGTGGAAATATGCCCCACAGTTGGTAGTCGATCAAAGGGCGCGAGCGAGTAGATTCATCTATGGAGTAGCGGGCTATTTAGGCAAGCATTGTAGGACCGCTATGCTCCATCAAGATATGGATTTCGCATGAATCATGTTGTACGCCCAGTAGATGGAGGCGGAACATCTAAGAGAGAGGGAGGCCAAGAGGGCCACCACCGATGACCACAGATTCTCTTAGCCGAGGTCAGTTGATGGGCACTGATAGAAGACTCACCAGAGATCATCAGCTCCAACATCTTCAGCATTGAGTGTGTGTAACACCCCAAAAACTCAAAATCAAATTCCGAGGAATAAAGCAGGAAATCTAAAAAACTGCAAAAATGTTGCAGAATGACCCACCAAACGAGTCGTTAAGGGACCCAACGACTCGTTAGGTCAACCGTGAAGAGGATGCCTAAGAAAAGTCAGTGTTCCCAATGGGTAACTTCATGAGTCATGGTCAGGTCCCAAGACCCGTTGAGTCACCCGTTGTCAGGCCAGAATCCATAAACTTGAAAAGATGATGGTGTACTTGATGGGTGGTCACCACGAGGTGTCGTCCGTGGGAATGACTCGTTGAGTGACCCGTGACCAGCCTTGTATTAATTTTCCCAGGGGGTGAGATAGTATGGTCAACGACTGGTGACCACTAGTCGTGGCTAGTGATCACGACTCATTAAGTCACTCGTGGTCAACCACTGAAGATTCCAGGCAGTGTACCTAACGGGAATGACCACGAGTTGTTTTAAGACACCATGACTCGTTAGGTCACCCGTTAGGGGCACTTGACAGTTTTTCCCGGCGAACTTTTAAGGACTATTTAGTAAATTCCTATTCACCTAAGCTTTCAACTACATTTTTTTGGACCTAATTTCAGACTTATTAGAGAGTTTGTATGGTTCCTCCCCTCATTCTCACGTTAACCCTCAAAGAAACATCGTAGAATTCTCTCTTAGAGTATTTCAGAGAAAGGGCTAGGGCTGAACTTTTCTCTTCGATTCTCAAGAAAATTCTCCAGGTTTCTCCACCAGGTATATGTGGTTTTAGCAAGGGGATTGTTCTTCCTTGTGTCCCCAAAATCCTCCTCAATTTCTTCTATTAGTTTTAAGCCCTGATCTTTCGAATAGGAAGAGTATTCATGTTTATTTTCATTTATTTCTCTTAGAATGGTGTTCATGTATATTGTTGATATGATCCCCATAAATTTCTTATCAAATTGTCAGTGTTCATACAAAAAGTGAGTTAAAGCCCTAACTTTTCGAGTAATGATTTTTCTTGTTAAATTCCCTTTAGTGAATGAAGAATGCTTTGGGCTGAATTCCTAGGATTTATTTCTATATGTATATGTTGGGTTATTATCCCATGAATCATAATGATTTTAGTTTGTTGAATGAAATCCCTATAATTCTTGAAATTTCTCCATATTATGAAATTCCCGTACTATTGGGATAAGTTGAATTCTCTATTAGTTGCTAATAGTCCAGAATAGTTAGAACTAGAATTTCTACAAAACCCTATCAGTTTAGTCTCAGCCAGGTTGCCAGAATCCTCAGTATTATTCAGAAAATTGTCAACTGATCAGTTTGACTTCAGTCTTATTTCGAGGTGTTAGTGGTGCCTCTCAGTTATCAAAGCAAACTCATTATTTAGCTTTTGATATAAATGTTATGTTTAGATTTGAGTCATTCGAGTCAGTCATGATGTTCTAAATCTATGCATGAACACATTATGATAAGAGTACGATTTCAGAATGAATGCATGTAGTCTTCTACTTACTCTTAAAAGCTTACAATATGTATGAATTATTTTAAATGACTTATGTTACTAAAGTGGTTTTACTTACCTTGCATACTGGGTAAGTACTGACCGCATACTTTCTATGTTGCATCGTTTCATGACGTAGGGTCTGGTTCTCAAGTTCATCCCCGTTCATAGTCGCTTATCAGAGTTAGCACTTGCATGATTGGTGAGTCCTCATCTTTCGAGGACTATACTTTCAGCTTCATGTCATACTTCAGTTTCATATTTTGTGGAGTTAGTTGGGGTCTTGTCCCATCAACTCATCTAGACTAGAGGCTTTCAGGCTTATGTATGTATAGCTTCGGATATTATTCTGATGTGTTGTTGTTTGAGACTTCCACTGAGTTATAATTATTTTTTCTTCACGTTTATTGAATGAGTTAGTTGTTCGCTCATGCCATGGGTCTACTTGGGGTCTCTCGGGGTCCCTCGTCCTGTGTCTACAATTCGGGTTTACGCTCGGGTCATGACAAGAACTTTTTAAAAATTAGTGACACGTTCGTCCCTATCAGAGTGTCTACTAATTATGTAAGGCTCACCCTTTTCCCATTTTCTTTATTGGGAGAAGCAAAGAGGTGGTTAAAGGTAGATCCACCGAACTCCTTCACCACATGGGATGACTTGGCTCAAAAATTCCTAATCAGATACTTCCCTTCTGGCAAGACTGCGAAATTGAGGATTGAAATTTTAATCTTCAAGCAGCGACTGAATGAGAATTTGTACTTGGCTTGGGAGCAGTTTAAGTCGTTGTTGAGAGACTTTCCCCACAACCAACAGCCCAATGAAGTGCTAGCCCACATTTTTGTGGAGAGTGTTAACACTCACACAGAAATCTTATTAGACTCTGCATCAAGTGGGAAAGCACTGGAGAAGACGTATGATGAGTTGTACACTTTGTTAAATAGGATTGCACAAAAAAATCTAGAGTGGGAGCAGGCAAGAGAGTAGCTGGGTTGACTGAAGTTGACAATGTGAATGCCTTAGCAGCCCAGCTAGCATCCTTTCAGCATTAGACTCAGTTCAGTAAGCTAAGTATGGCATAGCTACAGACGTAGGTAAATACAGTACAACTAGCTCCTAGCTGGTGTGAAATTTGTGGAAACAGCGGGCATAGTGCAGACTCTTGCGGGGAAAATCCAAAGTTAGTTAATTTTGCAGGGAATGTACAGGTAGGCAATTAGAACTATGGGATACCTACAACAAGAATTGGCAGAATCACCCTAACTTTTCTTGGGGTGGAAATCAGGGGTAGAGTTAGAGCTTTCAACAACCTTGGCTGAATCAATTTCAGCATTAGAGCAGGCAAGCTAGTTGCCAATCTAGCAACATTGAGGAGATGTTGCAAAAAATCATGGACAATCAAACTTAGATGGCAGCTGACCAAGCAAAAACGGAAACTGAGTTAAAAAATCATACAAATGGGCCAAATTGCAACAACTTAGAACTCTAAAATGCCAGGGGGTTTACCAAGTGACACAGATACAAAGCCAAGGCATGTCATGGCCATTAGTTTGAGGAGTGGTAAACAGTTGGCTGATGCACCAACAAAAGAGAATAAAAATGAGGTGCAGCTAGAGTTGGTCAGACCAAGTCCATCAGCTGAAGAAAAACAATAATCAGAAAGCTGCAGGAAATAATTCACAATCAGCAGTGCACCAATACAGAGACCACCACCACCATTCCCACAAAGGCTTTAAAAAAGCAAGGAGGATGCTTGTTTCTAAAAGTTATTTGATATTTTAAAAGAAACTTCACATATATTTGCCTTTGATTGACCTTTTGCAGGGAATTCCAAAGTATGCTAAGTACTTGAAAGATGTGGTGGCCAACAAGATAAGGCTGATGGATGTGCAGATAGTGGCACTCACTGAGGAGTGTAGTTTCAGAGTGACGAGAAAGATGCCACAAAATCTCAAAGACCCTGGGAGTTTTACCCTCCCCATACAAGAAGATGGAAAGGATCCAATGCGGGCCTTGTGTAACCTAGGGGCAGCTATGAACTTGATTCCCCTGTCATTGTTTAACACACTTGATTCAGGAAAACCAAGGCCCACCAAAGTGATGTTGCAGCTGGCTAATAAGTCAAGGGTGGCTCTAGAGGGGATTATTACAAATCTGCTTATCAAAAGTAGGTAAGTTCATCATACTTGTAGATTTCATAATCCTCGATTCTGAAGTTGATGACAAGGTACCCCTCATCTTGGGACGTCCATTCTTTGCTACAGGAGGAACTTTGATGTATGTGAGAGCTGGCACCCTAAATATGAAGGTGATTGATGAGTAGGAGATCTTTAGATTGTACCAAGAGATCAACACCGCAACACACTACAGAGATCTTTGCAAGATCAATATATTGACAGAGGATGAGTGTGGGATAGAGGATTGTAAAAGTACACTTCTGAAGAATCTTTTAACAAGAGAGCCCGAGTTTGCTATTGAGGAGGTGCCGAAGAATTTGATGAAGAATGTGATGGAGGTGAAGACGGAAAGTGTGGAGGATTTTCCCTCAAAAATTAAGAATAGAAGATGGTTTTCGAAAGGGAAAAAGAGTTTGAGAACATCTTGAAAAGTATAATTCACGTCATGCCGCGATGTAAAATCAGGAACTCCTTGGGAGGCAACCTGAGTGTACCACAGGTATGATTTTTTTTCCTTTTTTTTAATTTTGTTTATCTTAACTCTTATTTTTATTTTTCTTGAGTCACAGATTCAGGGGAAGTTTGAGTATCCATAAACAGTGGAAGCTAAAGATTAGAGAAAAACATGAGTGTGGGGTCGATGACCCATGCATTCAAAAATAGACAAAGCATGTTGCTAACTAGGCTTAGAGGCCTTAGGAAGTACCTCTAACCCTTGTTTTAATTTCAATTTGATTCTTTGGGGACATAGCATATTTTAAGTGTGGGTTGAGGGAATTTTAAAATTTTTTGGATGATTGTTTATTCTTTATTTATTCTCCCATCTATACTTTTTTGTATCTATTTTATTTGGATTTGATTTGTAGTGCCAATCCAACACATGTCCTTTTTTAAAATTTTTTTATTGTTTTCAATTGAAATTTTGTGAGGTTGAATGATGTGCTTGGACTGAAATTGTTTGATTTGAAAGTCTGAGTTAAGCACATTTCACCTACCCTTTGATTTTTAATTTTGGTTCGTTTCTCATGGGGAGCACTTTGAACTAAGAATAAAGTTTTTGAGTTGTTTGTAAATAGTTGTTTGTCTTATTTAAGGAATTTTCCCAACGATGGATGGATAACAATCGTCTTGAAGCAAAATTAGTCATTAGGATTTTTATTGAACCCTTAATTGATTGATTGCTTGATACTCTTGTTGAGTGCTATATATGATTGTAAGATGCAAGTAGATGTTACTTGAGAAGAATGTTGAGTAAATTCTATGACTTTGTTAATACACTGAAGCTCAAGAATATGACTCTGTATGTTGTATGCTTAATTTTTTAATTCATGTGATTAGCTATGTTGAGAGTCCATATGGGTCTGTCTGGAATTTGAGCATGTACAGTGAGTGTAAGGTCTTGTGTATTCCATGTGGTCATGTAATTTCTAGAACTTGTCTGGTGTGTTTGCCAATCAAAATAAGGAATGTTGATTGTAGGAGTTGATTTAGGCATTTCTTTGGATAAACATATTTTCATCCTTTGTTTTAACTACCTTTAATGCATAATTCTAGTTAGCCCCATTGAGCCTTTAGTCTATTTTTTTAGCCACATGAAAAGCTCAATCCTTTTCTTTCAACAGATCGGAATTTGATCCAAAACTACTAAATGCTTAAGATAAAAATGTAAAAGAGTTAAAGGAGTAAGAATATTGAAAAAAGGGAAATAGATGGTTATGGAAAGTGTGCTTAAAGAATTGGGTAAACAAAAAGGAAAGTGATAGATGAAAAAAGCAAGGGGTGAAGTAAAAGAAGCGGATTTGCTTAATGAGAGAAAGTGATGTATTAAAAGCACTTAGGGAAGATAGTCACTATTACTGGAAAGAATAGTACCTAGTTGTTCCTTAGCCTACATTACAACCAATAAAGTCCTACTTGATCTTACTTTTAGATATTCCTGTGTTAGTGAAGTAATACATTAAGGGAAAGCATATGGATCACTGCATGCTGCATGTCAATTCCTTGTGAGAATGAGTGCAATTGTTATTCATATACGCATATGTGTTATAACTTGTAAATTTGTGAGTGAAAATAGGTATCTCTCTTGTTGTTAGGGCACATGTTTGAGGAAAGATAGGATTCATGTTGGACTTCTTGATTGGTTAATGTGCATGAGTTCTTTATGGTGGTAGATTTGATTTTTAAGGCTATGAGGTCTTAACTAGGTTATACTTGGTCTAATTGGGTTGTCTATAGCATGCTCTATGTAAACTTGCCATCTGAGTTAATCATTGTAGCCTTAACTTGAGTCGTCTTGGGTCAATTAGTAATGTGTGAGTCTTCCTATTGCATGAGATGTAAAGGATTTGTTCGAGGACGAACAAGGCTTTAAGTGTGGGGTAGTGATCTTGGGCGTAATGCCCATATGATAGTTATAACCATGTTTTTCTTTGTTTTTACCTTATGTTAAGTATAATCTCATGTAATTTTGTGTATACATGCATTCATGAACTAACCTATGTGATTAGCCCATGTTTGTAGGTGAAATATACTAAGGATGGGGCTCGGAATGAAAATGCATGAGAAACAAGGAATCTTGGGATTAATGTCAACGAAGATGCATGAAGAGGGCAAGAAATTGTGAATGCCGCACAAGGCAGCATGTCACGCTGGCACCTTGGCATGCTAGGCATCGTGCCACGCCACTGCTGTGTGCGCATGGTGCTGCCAGGCAGTGTGCCTGTGCGCTGGTTCCATGCCACGTCAAGCCCTACCCCGCGCCAACATCCATGACACGCCAGGCCCTGCTGCACATCACAGCCATGTCACGCCAGGAGAGAGGCGCGACAGGTGTCGTTCCATGCCCGACTGTCCTTGACCAAGCCTTTCCCAACACCTAATTACAGTAAGTGTCCACGATGAGGCCATATCATGGATGCCAATTAGGGCGTTCAAGTCCATGACATAGAGGTGTTTTTCCATGAAAAGAAATTCCTACATTATAAATAGAACACTTGGGAATTATTTTCATTATCACGTATTATTTGGAGAAACAGACGAGGAGCAAGGGAGAACAGAGGATACTCTACTTAGGGTTTGCTTTTATTTCATCTTTCACTCTATTTTATACATGAATTATAATTATATTATGAATTCGTGTATTAGCATGAGTGGCTAAAACCCTTCTTCTAGGGTTGAGGCCACATAACATGACCATATTTGTTAATTGATATTTGGTTCAAGTTCTTTGTTGATTGTTTGTCTTGCATTCTTGTTTTAACATTTTGATGCTTGATCACCATTGAAATGCAATTGTTTGTCTTAGGCAAACTCAAAAGAGAAAAACCTAGATAGAACTAGGAATGCAAGAAGCGAGTTCAAGTCTTTAAGACTGATTCGTGATTAGGATAGGATATACCTAACCTCGCTTGGTTATAAAACGGGAAGTTCGTAACGTTGAATTGTCATCACCGCTCTTTGATGTATTTGTGAAGTCAAGTTTAGGTTAAATGGTTAGAGGTTTGAAAGTCCATAACAAAGTGCATTAACCCTGTAAACCACTCTACTAGATAATTGCATAAGAATTAGGTTGTCACATCCCCGCTCAATAATGTAGTTGTGAGGCTAATTCGATTATCTGTTTAGAGGTTCGAAAGATCATGAACATGAAATTTATCTTGTGAGACAACAAGTGAAGATGCATACTTAAACCAATATGAATATAGTTATACATTATTGTTTGGCCTTAACCCTAGATTCTTCTCATTAATGTTTTCCGACTAGATTTGTTATCGCCCTTAGATTAAGAAACAAACTTCAAATCTTTGAAATTAGCACTTTTTATTTTTGAATTGATACTTGAACTTGTTAATTCACTATAATTTAGTCCCTCTGGGTTCGATATCCAGCTCGTAAAGAGTCACAATATTACTTGTGCAACTACGCGAGCTTGTGCGTGCGCCGAAGGTGTAGCACCTACATACTCAATACATTCTAAGCACTGACCGCACACTTTTATGCTACATAATCTCATGATATAGGTTCGGATGATTAGTATCAGCCCCAATGTTAAACTCATTCCCACTCTGATTTAGCCCAGACTCAACCTTGGGTGAGTCCTCATCATGCGAGCACATCAGTTATCCTTATGTTTTACTGTCATAAATTTCAGTTTCAAACTTAGCCGAGCTAGTTGGGGGCTTGTCCCAATAGTTCATCTCATGACTATAGGCTTTTCAGACAGCGATGTTTAGATATTTAGCGATGTTGGCTTATAGTCCTACTCACATTTTATGATATATTAGACTTCCACTTATGCCTTATGTTATGGTTTACTTGCGCTTAGTTTATGCTCAAGAATATGTTATGCCTGTGACGTGGGTTATCTTGGATCCATTCATGGTTCTTGGTCCCGTGTTACATTTGGAGTCTATGCTTGAGTCGTGACAACGGCAAAACTAGCCAAGCAGCCAGTGAAGAGACTACCACCACCATTCCCTCAAACACTCCAAAAAAGCAAGGAGGATGCATGCTTCAAGAAATTCTTTGATATTTTCAAAGAACTTCACATAAACCTTCCTCTAATTGATATTTTGCGGGGAATTCCCAAGTATGCTAAGTACTTAAAAGAGGTGGTTTCAAATAAGAAGAGGATTGTAGATATGGAAATAGTGGTACTCTTTGAAGAGTGTAGCTTGAGGGTGATGAGTAAGATTCTTGAAAAGCTCAAAGACTCTGGGAGTTTCACCCTCCCAATTAAAACTGGTGGAAGTGAGCTGATGCAGGCACTGCGTGATTTAGGGGAAAGTGTTTACTTGATTCCCCTATCCTTATTTAATACTCTTGGTTTGGGAAAACCAAGAAATTCCAGAGGAGTGTTACAGCTGGCTGATAGGTCAAAAGTGGTTCCGAAGGGAATCATTGAAGAAGTGCTCATAAAGGTTGGTAGGTTTGTAATCCCTAATAATATTATTATTCTTGATTATGAAGTAGAGTGACAACGTGCCAATCATACTGGGACGTCCATTCTTGGCAACTGGAGGAGCTTTGATCAATGTTAGAGAGGGCAATCTGAAAATGAGAGTCAATGATGAAGAGGCAAATTTTAGAGTGTAGAAAGCACTCAACACCTCGGCACACTAGAGGGATCTATGTATGATCATTGAGGTAAAAAAGGATGAGTGTGGGGTGGAGGAGTGCACGTTGACAAGCACTCATCTGAATACTCTCATGAAATGGCACAAGGATGATGCAAAAGAACTTCCCAAGCTATAGAGGGAACCTGAGCCTGTGTTAGATGAACTGAAAGGTTATCTTGATTGGATGTGATGATGAAAAAGAGGGAAAGTGTTGATGTTTTTCCCTCTACAGTTAAGAAAAGAAGGAAACTGAGTAGGAAAGGGAAGAAGAGATTGAGGACATCTTGAAGGGATGTAACTCACGTCGTGCCGCGACGTTAAATCAAGTGTTGCTTGGGGGCAACACAAGTTGTACCAAAGGTAACAATTTTTTTCTCTTTTAGTTTTGTTTGTATACTTTCAGCCTTTGTTTTGTTTTTGTTTGATTAGTTCAGATTGAGGGAAAGTCTGAGTACCCACAAAAGTGAAGTGAGGGAGCATGATGAAGCATGAGTGTAGGGCCGCTTACCCTTGTGATCAAAAAGTGGATTGTAACATGCTACTAGCTAGACCTAGAGGCCTAAAGTATTTCTGACCTTTATTTTACTCTTAATTAATATTTTGGGGACATAGCATGATTTTAAGTGTGGAGTGAGGGAATTTCAAAAATTTGGAAGTTTGTTGAGGATGAAGTATGTGCTAAGTCTGAAGTTATTTTATTTGAAAGTTTAAGTAGAGCACACTTCACCCACCCCTTAGTTTTTCTTTTCGATTCTTTTTCCGAGGGGCCTTTGGACCAAGAATAATTTTTAATTTTAGTGAAAATTTTGTTTTTAGACATAGTAGGGACTTTTCTCGATGATAGATCGATGACAACCGTCTTGAGGGAAAATTAGTCTTTAGGAATTTTTCTTTTTTAGAAACCTTAACTGGTTGAATTCTAGGTGCTTTGAAAATTGCTATACGTGACTGAAAGATGCAACTGATTTTAAATTTAAAAGCATTTTGTGCAATTTGAATGACTTTGTTAGAGACACCTAGGCTTATAAAACTTGACTCTTGTATGATTTGTGCTTAATTTGAACTCATGTGCTTAGCCTAATTGAGAGTCTATCTGGATCCATCTTGAGTTAAACATGTGCCATGACTGCAAGATTTTTGTATAATCCATTGCTATACCCCGAAAACCCTATGATCAAACCAGGGAGTTGAAATGGATAAAATAGGATTTTCTGCACCGGTCACAGAACGAGTCGTCTTGTGATCCGTCATGATGACCACGAGTCGTTAAGTGACTCATGGTGAGGAGTTTTACATAAGTTGGAATTCAGATTTTTAGGTCACCACGGACATGACCAGGAGTCGTGGTCAGCATCACGACTCGCTAAGTAAGTCGTGGTCAAGGTTGGTTGAAGAGAAGGGAATTGGGCAATGAAGATAACGAGATATGACCACGATAGTAACGACTCGTTAAGTCCCCTGTGGTGAGCCCCAAGTTTTGGCAGTGCACTTGATGACTTGTGGCCACAACTCGTGACCAGTGGCAACGACTCATCCAGCCCCTCATTGGGACTAGCAGTCTGTTTTTCCCTACAAGTTTATTAAGGGCTTTTTCATGATTCCTATGATCCTAAGGCCTAAATTATGTCATTTTAAGCTCTGAATAGTGAGTTTTAAGAAGAGTATGTTCATCCTAAGCTATTCCTAATTCATGCATGCAAGCTTAGAAGTTTAGAGAGGTGATCAAGCTTAATCTCTTCCAAGTTCTTCCTCAATTCTTCCTTGGGAAATCAGAGGAGTTGTAGAATCAAATTCTCACAGGTATGTAGGGGTATGAATGGGTGAATTTGTTCACACCCATGCCCAATCCCTCTCTAATTCATGAAAATCTATATTTGATCCTATGGAGTTTTAACCTAATATATGAATTTCCTAAGTTTCTACCATGGGTATAATCTAAGCATGTTTCTATTATTGAATTATGATTCATGGAAAAGTTTTACAATGTTTTTAATTATGAATCATATTTTCAAGTTTTATAAATTATGATGCCCATCCATGAAAATTCATGAAAATTGAGATCTATGATGCATGTTCAAGTATGATGAGAAATTTATGATGAAAATATGTTTTCAAGTTACCCATGTCTATGATCATATTTTAAGTGAATCAAGTATTTTCAAGCATGTTTAAGTATTGGGCAAGCCCATATGTTCAAGTATGGTTTATGATTTCATGAATTAGCTTACCACATGGATTTGAGTAAAGACTCAAAATTATGTTCAGCTTATGGTGTGGTTTCAGCCAAGGCTCTTAAAGTATGATTTTAGATTTTATATGGATATGATTATTCAGCTTCTTCACTAGACGATGGTCAGCTTCGTTGAAGAAAATGATCGAGAGCATATGCATATTTTTTGTAGTGTCTAGCACCGAGTAGGCTAAGAGTCTTTCAACCCTATGCCTTAGAACTACGAGCCAACGTAGGTATGGTCAGATTATTTGGGACCTCCTTTAGAGTTTTCCCCTACCCCAAAGGGCCTTCATCTTGATATCGATATCATGGTAGCGTCTTTAACCCTGGCAAGGCTTTAAACGGCTCTGCCCACTTGAGTGTGATAGTCAGGACCACGTAATCTCTATTGTGGTAATGTCGGTTATATGACGAGTCTCCCATTATTCCTCATGATTTAAGTTATGCATATTCATCATTCATGATATATATATATATATATATATACAAGTTCTCAGCAGGTATGACCTAATGTTCCAGTTTTATGATTATAGATTTCAACTTTTAGTCATTCAGTTTAGTTTTATACAAATTATTATATTCTTATTATATATAATTCTAAAAATGGTGTGTAATGTCTCAGTTCTTGTCTTGATTATGTTTTATATTATGCATGTTTAATAGTTTTACTTACTTAAACGGTTTTACTTACTTTACAAACTCGGTACATTCCCGCATTACTGACCATACTCTATGTTGTTTTGTTTCATGATACAGGCTCCGACATCCAGACTCAACCCCATCATTAGCCAGTTCCCAGAGTTAGCATCCAGTCCTCAGTTGGTGAGTCTTATCTCCCGAGGACCCTTCCTTATGGATTATCTTTATATTTTCAGTTTCGAGACTTAGAGAGTTAGTTAGGGTCTTTTCCCATCAACTCATCAGAAATAGAGGCTTTCGGATATAGATTGTATTCAGCTTCGGACTCATGTCGTATGTTCAGATTTTTGTGTTGCTTGTTAGACTTCCACTATAGTTATTATGTTGATCTTCTATTGAATTAGCTTCATCTCCCTAGGGTTGATCTTCTATTTTATTGATTGAGTTAGAAGTTATGT
This sequence comes from Datura stramonium, assembly GCA_018107945.1. Lineage (NCBI taxonomy): Eukaryota > Viridiplantae > Streptophyta > Magnoliopsida > Solanales > Solanaceae > Datura > Datura stramonium. The sequence continues at coordinate 64,795 of JACEIK010007963.1, forward strand.
TCATTCCATGGGTCGACTTAGAGTCTCTCGAGGTTCCTGGCCTCGTGTCTCGATCTGAGCCCATGTTCGGGTCGTGAAAATCTTGGTATCAGAGAAATAGGTTTTGAAGTGTCCTAGGGTGTCTGAAAGTCGTGTTAAGTAGAGTCTTTTTCATGGGTGTGAAGTGCACCCCACTTATGATGAAGAGGCTATGAGATGTTTAGGAAATGTCCCTTCTTTCATGATCTATGTCGTGCGGTGAAATATCTCTCTATCCTTCTAATTCATGCTATTCGCGATTGCAGAATCATGCCTCCCCGTAGAGTTAACAGTAGAAGAAATGAAAATGGAAATAGCCATGAAGATGGAAATGGAGACGGGCACCGACAAGCCCCACCAGCCCATGAGCACCATGCACCGGAGCCGGTTGCCCACGCTAAATTCAGGGCAGCCATTCAGATGCTAGCACAGGCCTTGATTGCCCAGGTCAATAAGTAGGCGGTGGCGCATGTCCCTCAGAATGGGAATGCGGCGGCGGCGAGAATCAGAGATTTCCTAAGGATGAACCCTCCATATTTTCTTGGGTCAATGGTGGATGAGGATCCACATGAGTTTATTGACAAGATTTTAAAGATCACCCAGGTTATGGGGGTGACCGGGGAGAAGTGTGCCAATTTAACCTCATATCAGTTAAAGTTGGTCTTGCACATTTGGTTCAAATAGTGGAAGGATAGTAGGGCAGTCGGAGAGGGCCCTGTCAGTTGGGACGAGTTTCATGTTGCTTTTCTAGATCAGTTTTTCCCTCGTGAGATGAGGGAGCTGAAGGCGGCCAAGTTCATGAATATAAAGCAGGGAAATATGATGGTCCAGGAGTATTCTTTAGAGTTCACTCGTCTGTCCAAGTACCCCCCAGAGTTAGTGATTGATCAGAGGGCTCGAGTGAGCAGGTTTGTTCATGGGGTGGCGACTATCTAGACAAGGATTGTTTGACTATGATGCTTCATCAGGATATGGATTTTTATTGGATAATCTTATATTCCTAGTAGATGGAGGTGGTGCATGTGAGGGAGAGATAGGCTAAGAGGGCCAGGACAGATAGTTACGGGTTCTCTCAATAGAGACCAGGTGGTGGACACCGTCAACAGTCCCACCAGAGATCGTCAGCCCCGGCATCATTGGCAATGTGAGTGCCATCCATATCTAGGCACGACCAGAAACGATGAGCATCAGGCTCTAGAGGCCAGAGCAGCAGGCCCACAGATTCCAATATCCCAGTTTGCGACAGGTGTTGCCGAAGACACACGGGTCAGTGTTTAGCGGGTACAGGTTCTTGCTTCGAGTGTGAAAAGCCTGAACACATGCTTAGGGATTGTCCAGCAGCTAGATAGGGTCATGACAGGGGCCGAGGCCCAACTTCTAGTTCAGCAGCTCCACCAGCACGCTCCGCTCAGCAGGGGGCTTTTACTAGCGTAGGTGACGGACAGCGCCAAAATAGATTCTATGCTCTAGCATCCCACCAGGAGCAGGAGGTCTCCCTAGATGTAGTCACTGGTATGTTATGAGTTTTCCAACTTGATGTATACGTTTTGTTAGATCCAGGGGCTACTTTTTATTTTGTGACGCCCTATGTGGCTAGTATTTTCGAAGTCAGTCCTGAAATCTTGTCAGAACCCTTCTCAGTCTCTACTCCAATGGGTGATTCAGTTGTAACTAGACGGGTATATAGAAATTGCCTGGTTGCAGTCCTTCAGAAAGTCTCCTCAGCAGATCTAGTAGAGTTATCCATGACCGACTTAGTTTTTATCCTCAGCATGGATTGGTTATTTGCATGTTATGCCTTAATTAACTGCAGAACCTGTGCGGTAGAGTTTCAATTACTAGGTGAGCCGGCCGTAGAATGGAAGGGTAGTTTAGTTGTGCCTGTAGGTCATTTCATTTCCTATTGTAAGGCCAGAAAGATGATCTCCAAGGGTTGCGTGTACCATCTAGCTAGGGTTAAGGATGCTACGTTTGATACCCCGACTATCCAGTCCATTCCGGTAGTATGTGAGTATCCAGAAGTGTTTCCAGGTGATCTACCGGGAATCCCTCCCGAGCGGGAGATTGATTTTGATATCGACCTTCTTCCAGATATGCAACCTATATCTATTCCTCCTTACAAAATGGCCACAGTTAAGCTAAAGGAGTTGAAAGAGCAATTGAAAGACCTTTTAGACAAGGGATTCATCAGACTGAGCAAATCCCTGTGGGGTGAACCAATTCTCTTTGTTCGAAAGAAAGATGGTTCTCTTCGTATATGTATTGATTATCGACAATTGAATAAGGTCACCATCAAGAATAGGTATCCTCTTCCTAGGATTGATGATCTATTTGACCAGCTTTAGGGTGTTAAGTGTTTTTCAAAGATAGACCTCAAGATCTGGATACCATCAGCTCAGGGTTCGGGAGAGTGACTTCCGAAAGACAGCCTTCAAGATGCGGTATGTTCATTATGAGTTTGTAGTTATGTCTTTTGGACTAACGAATGCTCTTGAAGCCTTTACGAATTTGATAAATAGGTTGTTCAAGCAATACTTGGATATGTTCGTGATCGTGCTAATATATTATATCCTGATATACTCTCGAAAAGAGGAGGAGCATGCCGCTAATCTGAGGGTGGTGTTACAAGCTCTCAAGGATCGCCAATTATATGCTAAATTCAGTAAATGCGGGTTTTGGTTGAACTCATTGGCATTTTTGGGTTATGTGGTGTCGAGTGAGGGTATAAAGGTAGTCTATCAGAAGATCGAAGCGGTGAAGAATTGGCCTCGACCGGTGAATCCTTCATATATCAGGAGCTTCTTGGGCTTAGCGGGTTATTATCGGAGATCTTTTGAGGGGTTTTCATCTATTGCAGTGCCATTGACCAAATTAACCCAAAAGAAAAGTGAAATTCAAACGGTCAGATGCTTGTGAGAGGATCTTCCAGGAGTTGAAGACTTGACTCACCTCAGCACCTGCGTAAACCCTACTTAAGGGTACCAATGGGTTTGTGGTGTATTGCGATGCTTTGAGGATCGACCTTGGTTGTGTATTGATGCAGCATGGTAAAGTTATAGCATATTCTTCCAAGCAATTAAAGGTTCATGAAAAGAATTAGTCGACTCATGATCTCGAATTGGCGGCGGTAGTGTTTGCTTTGAAGATTTGGAGACACTATTTGTACGGGGTCCATGTGGATGTGTTTATGGACCAAAAAAGCCTTCAATACATGTTTACGCAAAAGGATTTCAATCTCCATCAAAGAAGGTGGTTGGAGCTACTCAAGGATTATGACATGAGTGTCCTTTACCATCCTCGTCCCGTGTCTATGATTCGGGTGTACTCTCGGGTCGTGACAAACTTGGTATCAGAGCAATAGTCTCAGATGTGTTCTAGGGAGTCTGAAATACACGTTAGGTAGAGTCTTTTTCATGGGTTTAAAGCACGCCACACATATGACGAAGAGGCTACTAAACATTTTAGGAAATGTTCCCTTCTTTCATGATCTATGTCGTGCGGTGAAAATCTCTCCATCCTTCTAATTCATGTTATTCCCGATTGTACAAAATTATGGCTCCCAGAAGAATAAACGGAAGGAGGAACAGAAATGATGAAGGCCACGAGG
>JACEIK010007964.1:0-14024 GCA_018107945.1 Datura stramonium
GAGTGCCCAAGAGGAATTGAAGAGAATTTGAAGAAGAACAAGTTTGATCACCCCATCTAACTTTCTATCTTTGCATGCATGAATGAGAATGGCCTAAAATAAACTTGACTCTCTTAAAAGCCATCATTCATAACTCAAAACGACATAGTTTAGGCCTTAGGATCTTAGAAATTAAGGAAAAGCCCTTACTAAATTTGCATAAATTAACTGCCAGTCAGTCCCCACGAGGGACATGACGACTCGTCACCTATGGCAATGACTCATGGCATTGTTAAGTACACTGCTTATTAAGTCATCTGGGCTCGTCATGATTGACTTCATGATTCGTTATCGTCATGGTCACCACTCATGATGTTCACTTACCTTAATCTCAATTAAACCTTTTCTTGCTGGCCACGACTCATCCCATAAATCATGGGGCCTGACCATGACTCGTGATCACGTCCATGGGGATCCAAATTCTTAAATTTCAACTCACCTTTTGATCCTCACCACGATTCACATCAATAATTGTGGTCTGCTCCCACGAGTCACCTCACGATCCATTATGTGTCCTGATGCCAGTTTTAAATTTTTCTCTGTTTCAACTGCCAGGTCTAATCTTTGGGCTTCTGGAGTATAACACATGCCTAGGCCCTAAGTCGGGGAGTGACATAAACTATTTCACAAAAATCTAAAAATAGGTGGTCCGGACCATTCAAGGTTGTGAGTGTTGCCCCTTATGGGAATGTAGAACTGGAGATTAAAGACGGGACCCAAACATTCAAGGTGAATGGTCAGTGAGTTAAGCGTTACTTGGGCATCACAGATAAGGAAAGGATTGTTGAGAAGTTCCGTTTAAGGGACTGCCTAACTCCAGTTTAGCATGATCCCATCATTTTCTTCATGTGCCAATATTAAATCAAGCGCTTATTGGGAGGCAACCCAAGTATTTTGGACTAACGTGTATTATTTGATGCAGATGAATTTAAAAGGGTGAAGGAAATCAATCCAAACAGAAAAGGAAAAATTTTACATCCAAGAGACGGTGGCAAGGATGGTCAGTTCTTTGAAGAGACAGCTCGTCCATCCTACCCTTGTTCTTCCATTTTGTTTCGTATGTGCATTGAGGGTATTGTACCATTTTAGGGTGCGGATGGACACTATTTGGCCTTATGTGGAAGCTACTTGTTTTGAAATCATGTTTTGAAAGATATAGGAATTCTGATTGTGTTGTTTTACATGATGATAATCCATTTTAGTCCATTTTTACCCTTTCTATATTATAGATTCTTTTGCTTTCGTAGTATAGAGTCCTTGATTTTCGTAGCCACGGTTTTTTCCGGAGAGACTTATTTTCTGTTAAATCTGGCATAATTTATGTAGTTAAAGAGTCATAGTGCATGGGCCCAATAATAGATTGCTTGGCGACGTTCTTAAGGATATCAACCTACTTATTGAGTCGTCTTTGGTTGAACAAAATATTTTTGACTTAGGCGGTGGTGGAAATTGAGTTCCTTACATGCTTATATTGATTTTTGAAAATAATGCCCTGCCTCAAAATTTTTATCGTAGTTGTTCGGTATTGACTTGTATATCTCCACTTTTGACATAAAAATTTTAGCAATGTCTCTAGTTAAGAATGATGTGTTTAATCATTTTTATATCCATGTGCCAATGTGTGGGAAGAAATTTTTCTTGTTCATTTGATTTGGTCACACTCTAGAACTTGCCCTGCTACTTGTGTTCAAACTTAGGATTGACTATGGATTGTAGAGATGAACTTAGGTTTTCTTTGTTCTTCACAAGCCACACTTACCTAAATAGACCTACCAAATAATGCATGTATCCCTAGCCTCCCTTTTTGAGCCTTTGCCATATTTCTTGATCAACTAATATAAATGTAAAAATCAATTCTCAAGTTGACCCTCTTTTGAACTCATCTTCCTTGACACTTTAAAATATTATGAAAAATGAGCAAAAAGGTGTAAGTTGGGGGTGGTAAGGTGGGAAGGAAAGAAATAGCCCAAAGGTGACTGTTTGATCATATCTGACAGTGTAATTAAGAAATATGCTAAAAAGAAGGAACAGAAAAAGAAAACAAAAAAGAAAAACAAAAAAATGAAAATTGAGCTTAAAAAGCACTTAGGGGTATGGGAAGTTGCTAAAAAAGAGAGAAAGAAGAAAATAAGGGATCAAAAAGGTAAATAGGTTGTGAAAAAGTGATAAAGTATTTAAGTATGGTAAATGAGTCACTAAAAGACATATTTGTACCCTACTAACCCTTTGACCCTTATTACTGATCTTGGGCATAATTACGTGCCCAAGTGCTACTTTATATCTCAGTATTAGTCATGTTTGTTAATTTAATTGATTATATTCTCGTGTGATCTCGTATAATTATGAGCATAAACTAACCAATGTGATTAGCCCTTGGTTCTAGGTGAAAAATGCAAAGAATGAGCTTAATATGATGATGCATGAATATTAAGGAAGATCGTGATTGAGCGTAAAGAAAGGGACTTGAAGAAAATATGGGAGTGCCATGAGCGCACCTTGAAACGTTCCACGACAAGAGATTGCCGCGATGGGCACCATGTCACGCACATGGTGTGCGCACGAGATGCTTGTCAGGCAGTGTGCCTGCGGACAGCGCCGAGCCACGCCGGCCAAGCTCCGCACCGACAGGCGTGTCAAGCCCCATGCCATGTGCGCACGAGGAGATGTCAACTGCTGAGAGATTCTGAGTGTTCAAGCCATGTCACAACGTGCAAGAGGTTCGATGGACTCCGTGACACGCCCAACAGCCTCACTTCTACCATTTTCAAGGCTGACATTTCCAGTGAGCTTACGCGTTTTCTCTATGTCATGGAGGCAAATCAGCGCGCCAAGCTCTGTGACACAGAGCCATCTCACACACGGCCAAATTTTGCATTTTTCCATTTAAAATAAATAGTAAACTTAGCTTCTAAAATCATTTTATCACAAAATATTTTTTGGGAAAGTAGAGAGAAGCGAAGGGAGAAGCGAAGAACTCTACCTAGGCTTCATTATTTTTCATTCTCTTTTAATTACTCTTGTAAGTACATTACTTTAATTATGTTTTTGAGTAATTGTAAGAACATTAGTGGCTAAAATCCTTCCTCTAGGGTTGAGGCTACATGATATAAATGTAAATGCATGAATTCTTATTTGATTTGAGTTTTTAGTTGTTGTTTTTTCTTACATTCTTAATCATTGTTGTTTTTATGCTTGATCACCATGAAAACAAACTTGTTAAGCTTAGGTAAAAGCTCTAAAGAGTAACCCTAGGCTAGAACACAAGAATGTAGGGAGAAAGTTCTTGTCTTTACGATAGAGTTCGTAGTTAGGTAGAAATTATACCTAATTTTCCTTGTTTGGTTAATAAAACGGGATGATAGCTAGGCACCGACTTAGAATTGTCACATCACCGCTCATAGAAGTAGTTGTGAAGCTAAGTTAGGTTAAACGATTAGAGGTACGAAATTCCATAATCAAGGGCATAAACCCCGTAAACCATATCCACGTAGTTAAAGTGCTCACGAATTAGGACGTCACATTCTCTCTCAATAATGTAGGTGTGACACTAGTTTGTTGTGTTTAGATGCTCGAAAAACCATGAACACTGCATGTTAACTCTATGAGACAACAACTGAAGTTTTCATACTTGAACCATAGTGAATTGTAGCATTGCATGATTATCAGGCCTTAACTCTAGTTGCTTCTTGTATTATATCCCAATTGTTTTATGATCGCACACAGATTTAATTACACTTATTCAAAAATCTCTTGAACCAACACTTATGAAATTTAATACAGCACTTGAACTTGAATATTCGCTGAATCAGTCCAGTCCCTGTGGGTTCGATATCTCGCTCTTAAAAGGGCCACTATATTACTTATACGACTGCGTACGCTTGTGCTTGCGCTGGGGCGTAACAAGTTTTTGGTGCCGCTGCCGGGGAATGGCAACGTTTAGTGAATATTTCTGTTTTTGTGTGAATTTTATTTTCCTTAAGTGTTGAAAAACTTGGTCTTAGTCTTCTATATTGCAGGTAACAAGTTGTCCTTGCAGAACTGGCAAGGAATAGAGAGTTGGTGGAACCTTTGTTGGAATCTGAACGCCAACTACATTTGCTCAGTTGGGAAGCTCTAGAGCGGAAGTTGAAAATGTTACAAGAACAGTTACAACGAACTCCACCAGTTGAGCAAGAAGAGTTTTTACCTAATCAGATGGCAGCTCGACCAGTTCGCGAAGTGGCAATCCCACTAGCGACAAATGTGACCTCCAGTATCCGCAAATCAAAGCCTAGAGGAAACTTTGAGCTGAAACAGAATATGGTGCAGTTGTTACATTCTAGTGGCCAGTTTACTGGGATGATACATGAGGACCCACATCAACACTTATAGAATTTCTTGGAGATTAGTGACACTTTTTTCCCTATCGGAGTGTCAACTGACTATGTCCGACTCACCCTATTCCCATTTTCACTATTGGGAGAGGCGAAGAGGTGGTTGAAGGCTTAGTCACCAAACTCCATTACTTCTTGGGATGACCTAGCAAGGAAGTTCCTCATCAGATTCTTCCTTTCAGGCAAGATTGTCAAGCTCAAAAGTGAGATATTAAGTTTCAAGCAGAGGTCAGAGGAGAACTTATATTTGGCTTGGGAGAGATTCAAGTCATTGCTGAGAGACTGCCCCCATCACCAGCAGTCCAATGAGGTGTTAGCCCACACCTTTTTAGAGAGTCTAGACCCACATATAAAAATCTTACTAGACTCTGCATTGGGTGGGCAAGCACTAGAGAAGACATATGATAAGTTGTATACTCTTTGAACAAGATTGCTTAAGGAAATCCATAGTGGCACAGCGAATCATCAAGAGGGCTAGGAAAGAGAGCAGCAGGGTTGATAGAAGTACATAGTGTTAATGCCTTAGCCGCACAGCTAGCATCAATGCATCATCAGATGATGACTCAGTTCAGCAAACTGAGTATGAATCAGCCACAAGGTCAGGTGAATGCGATTCAGTAGGCTTCGAGTTGGTGCAAAATTTGTGTTAATAATGGGCATAATTCAAATTCTTGTGGGGCCAATCCCGAATAAGTCAATTTTGTAGGGAATGTTCTGAGAAACAATCAAAATTATGGGAACATTTACAATAAAAATTGGCAAAGTCACCAAAATTTCTCTTGGGGTGGCAATCAGATTCAGAGCTACCAGCAGCCTCAGCAACCACGGTATCAGCAAGCACAACAGATAGAATAGTGGCCAGTCAAGCAGTAGAACCATTGAGGAGATGTTGCAAAATATTATAGCTACCTGGACCCAACTGGCAGAAAATTAAGCGAGGGTGGCTTCAGTTTGAAAAACCAGCAGATAGCCACTTGAAATCTAGAGAAGCAGATGGGTCAATTAGCAGCTTCTCAGCACACCAGACCTCAGGGAGGGCTACCCAGTGACACAAATACAAACCCCAGACAAGTCAATGCCATTAGTCTGAGGAGTGGCAGGCAATTGGTTGATGCACCATTGATTGAGAAGAGAAATAAGGTGCAGCCAGAGCTGTTCAGACAGGGTCCATCATCCGATAGAGGAGAAACTAAGAGTGTTGGGAAACACAATGCACCATCATCATTGCAGCCAGCACATAGACCACCACCACCATTTCCATAAAGGCTCAAGAAGAGCAACGAAGAAGAATGTTTTAAGAAGTTCTTTGATATTTTCAAAGAACTTCACATCAATTTTCCTTTACTTGATTTCTTGCAGGAAATGCCAAAGTACGCTAAGTACTTAAAAGATGTGGTGGCAAATAAAGTGAGGTTGGTGGATGTCCAGATAGTGGCACTTACTAAGGAGTGCAGCTACGGGGTGATGAGCAAAATGCCAAAGAAGCTCAAAGACCCAGGGAGTTTCACCCTCCCCATACAAATTGGTGAAGCTGATATTATCAGTGCTCTGTGTGATTTAGGGGCAGCAATCAATTTAATGCCCCTATCTCTATTTAACACCATGGGATTGGGTAAGCCAAGGCCCAGAAGAGTTATGCTACAGTTGGCAGACAAGTCCATAGTGGCACCTGAGGGAATCATTGAGGACCTTCTCATCAAAGTAGCTAAATTCATTATACATGCTGACTTTATAATTCTTGACTTTAAAGTTGATGATAAGGTACCCCTGATCTTAGGACGACCATTCTTGGCAACTGGAGGAGACATCATAAATGTGAGAGCGGGTACCCTTAAAATGAGAGTCAATGATGAAGAAGAGCTCTTCAGAGTCTACCAAGAGATCAACCTACCCACACACTACCGTGATCTTTGTAAGATCAGCGTGTTGTCAGATGCTAAGTGTGGGGTGATAGATTCCATGGGCCCACTGTTGCAAGATGTGTTAACACTTCAGCTTAAATCTATGGAGGGCAAAAATCGAGGAAAAAGAAGTTGGAAAAGGAGAGGGACAGAGTGGAGGCTGTTTCCTCTGAAAATAAGAAGAAAAGAAGATGGTTCTCAAAAGGGAACACTTGTTTGAGGATATCCTAAGTAGGATAGTCCACATCGTGCCGCGACGTAAAATCAAACGTTGCTTGGGAGGCAACCCAAGAGTACCACAGATACAATTTCTTTTTAGTTATTTGATATTTTTGCGATTTTTCACTTGTTGTTGTTAGTTTTGTTGGATAACCACATATTCAGGAGAAGTGTGAGTACCCATGGAAGTGAAATCTAAGGAGCATGAAAAAAGATGAGTGTGGGGTCGGTGACCCACGTATTCAAAAAGTGATGAAAACATGTTGTTAGCAAGGCCTAGAGGCCTCAAGGAGTATTTCTCACCCTTGTGTTTATTTTAGTTGATGCTTTGGGGACATACCATAATTCAAGCGTGTGAGGGAAATTTCAAAAAGAATTTGTGCTTAGTGAATTCAGGTGTGTTTGGTGCTTGGTCTGAATTGTGGTTGTGGATCAAGTTGTTAGTTGAGCATAACTCACCCACCCTTTGATTTTTCTTGTTGATTATTTTCCCAAGGGGGGCACTTTGAACCAATGAATAAAATTTTTCTTTGTCTGTACATAATAGTGTTAGTCATAGTTAGGGACTTTTCCCGACTATAGATGGATGACGACCCTCTTGAGGGAAAATTAGTCAATAGGTTTTTATTTTTGAACCCTTAGTTGATTGATGGCTTGATGTTCTTATTATGTGCAATACACAATTGTGAGATGCAAGTGGTGTAAATGTTGAAGCATGTTCAACAATTGTATAACTTTGTTTGAGACACCTAGGCTCTTGAATATGACTCTATGTGCTTAAAGCTTAATTCTTAATTCTTGTGATTAGCTGAGTTAAGAATCCACTGAATTTGTCTTGGATTGATCATGTGCTGTGAGTGTAAGGTTTTTGAATATTTCATGCTATTTTATAGTGTCTAGAACTTGTCTAGTGTGTATACAAAATGAAATGAGGGATGTTGATTGTAGGAGATGATTTAGGCATTTTGTTGAATGAGCCCAATTTTTATCCATCGCTTTACCTACCTTTAATATATGATCCTAGTTAGCCCCATCAAGCCTTTAGTCTATTCTTTGCTAGCCATAAAAGGACCTTAATATTTTCTTTTCAATAGCCTTGGATTTGATCTGAAACTCCTAAGAGCTTAAGGGAAAATGCAAACGAAGTTAAGGAGTGAAGAGTTGGAGGAAGAAGGAAAAGAGTAGTTATGGTAGTTGAAGAAAAGACTAGAGGTGCACTTGTTTAAAAATGAACAAGAGTTAGTAGGGAGAAAAAGAAGAAAAGAGTGAAAAAAAATGCTTAAGTACACCTTACTAATAGCTTAAGTGTGCCTAATGAAATGGAGAAACAAAGAGGAAAAATGGGAGTTGAAAAGAATAAAGGTAAAGTAAGAGGATAGAGATTCGTAACGAAAGTGTGATGTATTAAAAGCGCTTAGGGAAGATAGTCACTATTACTAGCCAAAATAGTACCTACCGGTCCCTTAGCTTACATTATAACCCACTAAGTCCTACTTGATCTTACTTTCAAACATTTCTAAATTAGTGGAGTAAAATACTAAAAGCAAGCTTATGGGTCAATACATGTTGCATGAGAATTCTTTGTAGCTTACTTCTTATCCATATACCCATACATGTTATAATTTGAAAACTTATGAGTGAAAAATTGGGTAAATCTCTTGGTGTGAGCGCACATGTTTGATGAAGGATAAAATTCATATTGGATGTCTTAATTGGTTAATTTGCATGAGTTTTAACTTAGTTATATGGGGTTTTAATGGTGAGATAGCTATCTAAAACAATCGATGTAGCCATAGCTTGAATCATCTAGTTTCGATTAGCTGTGTGTGAGTTCTTCATGTGAATGAGATGTAATAGAGTTGTTCAAGGACGAACAAGGCTTTAAGTGTGGGGTAGTGATCTTGGGCACAATTATGTGCCCAAGTGCTAGTTTATATCTCAATCTTAGTCATGTTTGTTAATTTAATTGATTATATTCCTATGTGGTGTCATACAATTACGATCATAAACTAACCAATGTGATTAGCCCTTGGTTATAGTTGAGAAATCCAGAAGATGAGCTTAATATGATGATGAATGAAGATTAAGGAAGATTGGGGTTGAGTGCAAAGAAAGGGACTTGAAGAAAACATGGAAGTTCCGTGAGTGCACCTTGTAGCGTGCCACGACAAGAGATTGCTGCGATGGGCACTGTGTCACGCATATGGCGTGCATGCGAGATGCTTGCCAGGCAGTGTGCCTGCGCAACAGCGTCGTGCCATGTCGGCCAAGCTCCGCGCCAACAGGCGTGTCATGCCCCATTCCATGTATGCGCGAAGAGATGTCAACTACAAAAGATGTTGTGCATCCAAGCCGTGTCACGGCGTGAGAGAGGCGCGATGACCTCCGTGCCATGCCAACACCCTTGCTTCTACCATTGCTAAGGCCGACAATTTCCAGTGAGCTTACACGTTTGCTCTATGTCACAGAGGCAAATCAGCGCGACAAGCTCCGTGACACAGATCAATCCCACACACGGCAAAATTTTGCATTTTTCCATTTAATATAAATAGTACCCTTAGCTTCTAAAATCATTTTATCACGAAATATTTGTTGGGAAAGCAGATAGGAGCGAAGGGAGAATCGAAGAACTCTACCTAGGGTTCATTATTTTTCATTCTATTTTAATTACTCTTGTAAGTACATTACTTTAATTATGTTTTTGAGTAATTGTATGAACATGAGTGGCTAAAACCCTTCCTATAGGGTTGAGCCCACATGATATGAATGTAAATGCATGAATTCTTATTTGGTTTGAGTTTTTAGTTGTTATTTTGTCTTACATACTTCATCATTGTTGTTTTTATGCTTGATCACCATGAAAAAGAACTTGTTAAGCTTAGGTAAAAGCTCTAACGAGTAACCCTAGGCTAGAACATAAGAATGTAGGGAGCCAGTTCTTGTCTTTACCATAGGCTTTGCGGTTAGGATAGAAATTATACCTAATTTGCCATGCTTGGTTAATAAAACGGGATGATAACTAGAAACCGACTTAGAATTGTCACATCACCGCTCGTAGAAGTAGTTTTGATTCTAAGTCAGATTAAATGATTAAAGGTACGAAAGTCCATAATCAAGGGCATAAACCCCCTAAACCACATGCATGTAGTTAAAGTGCTCACAAATTAGGACGTCACATTCTCGCTCAATGATGTATGTGTGAGACTAGTTTGTTGTGTTTAGAGGCTCAAAAGACCATGAACACTGCATGTTAACTCTATGAGACAACAACTGAAGTTTTCATATTTGAACCATTGTGAATTGTAGCATTGCATGATTATCAGGCCTTAACTCTAGTTACTTCTTGTATTATTTCACAATTGTTTTGTGATCACACCTAGATTTAATTATACTTATTCAAAAATATCTTAAACCAACACTTGTGAAATTCAATACAACACTTGAACTTTAATATTTATTGAATCAGTCCAATCCCTGTGGGTTCGACATCCGGCTCTTAAAAGGGTCATTGTATTACTTGTACGACCGCGTACGTGCGGGGTGCAACAATTACAAGCTTAGAAAAGACCTTGTGTAATCTCAACCCAGATATCCGAAAGAAAAGGCACTTGAGTAAACAGGCAAGAATATGGTAGTTGCGACCTATTTTGTGAACTTCTTTGTGAGAGTTGAGTGCATCTCTCCTCTCTTCATCTTGTGTGTCCTTATTTGGTGTGTTAGCATTACTTCAAAAAGATAGACACTTTTCTTGGTCTGATTGCGAGGGCACATGGATGTGAATGGATGGCATATTTTACTTCTCGAATCTAGGCATATACATATTGATATAATGTCATTAGTGGAGATTGCATGCTTAGTCCGAACAGTTGTGAGAAAACCATTTTTGCTAGCTAGACTTAAATGTATGTATTTGTAACTACTGTTCTCAACCAAGCTAGTCATTGCAATTTGTGATTCTAGGACATTAGTGTAGGTGTTAGGGTAGTTTCTCTTTTTAGTTTGTTTGAAGACAAGGAAATGCTTAAATTTGGGGGTGATGATGTGTTGGGAATTTACGACACATCTTTGCTTCATTTCATATTATTTTGCATGTCTTTAGGAGCTAGACTAAGTAGAAACTAACATCATTATGAAATATTTTAGGAACCCAAATAAAATAAAGAAGAGAGGAGTCAAAGCCAGAATTCTATCCAAACGACTAAACAAAGAACGGACTGCCTATCTAAAGGACGATCTATATGTTCAGCCATCCAGCCAGAGCCGTTGTTTCTAGAAACCATCTTAAAGAGGTCCTTAATTGGGGGATTAAAGGACAGTCCGTCAATTGCCAGACGGATCCATGAGGAGACATAGGCTGATTTTAATCGATGAAGCCACATATAAATTGTTTATCGGGCAATCCGTTGATCAAAGGATGGAAGGTTGCTGGGCATAAGACAATTTTAATTGACGGGGCAAAGGATGGTCCGTCCCTGCACACTTGGGGCCCTCCGAGTTTAAATTATTTTGGGCTTTTTAAAACATAGTATAAATAGATTTTTCTTCTTTTTCTAAGGAGCTTTTGGCAGTAGTTCAGTAGAGAGTAGAGATAGATAGAATACTTTACTTTTCACCAATAGTAGTGTAGATCTTAGATTTAGTTTATAATTTTAAATATTTAAGTTAATCAATTCAAGATTTCAACTACAATTCACAATTTCTTTGATAAGAATGTCTAATTACTCAATTTCTCTTCTTTTCCTTGCTATGGATAACTAAACCTAGATCTAGGGTTATGAACCCTAATGATCCTAATTGTGGAAAAATTTCTTGTGGGCTAAGGAACGTTTAATCGATTTTTGCTTTGTTGTGTGTGATTGATGATGAAAGTCACTCAATCCTACCCAATTATATTTATGAGATTTGAAAGAGTAAATTTAGGTTGGGTTAGCATCAATCAACAATAACTCAATGCATAAGCTTTGTTTAATGGATTCTCCTAGATATAGATAGAATTCAAATTTGCAACAAGTAATTGGGTAGAAGGGAATTCTCTTCAATTTGACGAAACTAAAGTAGATTGACACCTATGGTGCTATTGAAAGATACCTATGTGTTGCCAAAGTATTTGTTTGCATGTTCATCCATAGCCCACTTTCAATTTACCCATATTCGGTGATTTAGGAGGATCGACCCATAATAGAGGTCACTTCCTTAGTATTTCCATCAATTAATTTAACCTTAAGCAATTTGCATTCATTAACTATAGTTAAATTTTACTTAATCCTAATACGAATAGTCTCTACTACAAATCTAAATTGAAGGGTACTAGATAATTTGGGCTTAATGTAGTCTCTGTGGATTTGACCTCGACTCCAAGTTGGGTTCTATATTTGCTTCGACCATTTTACACTATCATTAGTTGCAGTGGATTTGAGCGGGTTGTCAAATATTATGGTATAAGGAGGAAACTGAACATTGGTGGGAAACAATCAAGGGAATAGGTTACTACTGATAAAGAAATGGGTGAAACAACAATAAAGTTATCACGCCCCACCTTGGGAGGCACGACTGGCACCTGGTGCTATACTGGGATCTGAACTGACCTGACTGGGTTTATGCACTTCTGGTGCACGCCTGCTCTTCAATTCAAGAAAACGATGAGCTATATCTCGGCTATAAATACAGCCTCCGGCCGACAAGGCCGCATAACTACCTGTGAAAAGAAAAAAGATGACCAACAATATGCAGCAAAGGGGATCCTATGCGGGCCGACAAAACCGCCATGTTGTCTAGTTATGTCATAATGAAAACAGGCAATCAGAACTATACTATGGCTGACAAGGCCGCTAACTAATAGTTAAACTAGGCCCCACACGGCCACTACGCAAAAGAAAACATACATAGACCCTACACGGCCAACAATAAAACTAATACTGAAGATCTGTAGCCTGCAAGCCTCTAAGAGTGGAAAAATGGTCGGGACAGGGCCCCGACCTACCCATAAACTATACAATCAAAAGAATAAACCTTCTAACTAACAACTCCGAGGCAAAAGGAGCTGATTAGACTACCGACTCGGCTAATGATTAGGGAGGTCCTGAACTGTGTCTAATCGAACCTACAGGCAAGTAATGCAGCACCCCAAAGATGGGTGTCAGTATAACATGTACCGAATATGTAGGGCATCAAATGAAAATGACTTAATAATACTAACAATGAAACTGAAACATTTCAATAGGAGTAATAGAGAGTTAACCTAAATAACCTTGTAACCTGTTGTATAACTAATAGTAAATAATGCAAACAAGAACCTTACTTGACCCCCATAAGCCCGGAAGGTAAAACCAGCACAGAATAACCTATTTGGGGCCCCATAAGCCCTGGCAAGCACATTCCAATCTATATACTCCTAACAAGGTCAAAATGACAAGTAACTATAGCCAACCTACCAGTCCCCTGGGCTTGCAACTGATCCCACTCGATTCCTGATTTGTAGTTGTGTTTGAGTCCGGTGGACTCTTGATAACTGCTCCTTGGGCACCAGGCTCAATGAGGGTCAGTGATGTCGATACGACATAAAGATAATATTCCAGCCATGGAATGGATTGTAATATGGCCCTTGGGCCTCTGTGTACTCCCTTGGGACAATATCTATCTCCTTGGAGCGATCTACATAGCCCCGTAGGCAACGACACAGCTAGTAACCCCGGGGTTGGTCATGGAAGGCTATATAGGGTAGGGTCAATCCCAATCTAAATAGAAAATGCTAATCTCAGACTAATAATAGCAACTAACCACAACAATCATGCTTCGGGCGTTCTTACGAGAGTCTAGGTCGTATTATGACAAGAAAGAAGTAACTTGCTGAAAGAATTTGCCTTAACATACCTCGAATGTTGATTTATGATTTAACTGGTGAGGTTTAACTTGCACGGCAGTTCTTTCCAACTATAATCTTTATATTGAGAGAATAGAACTAATTTTAATACTAAACTCGGCAAATATCAATAACTTTCGATAATAGAATTAACTATAATCCAACTTTGAATAACTCGACCGAAAATTTACAATTTCTCGAGAGTTCGGATGGGAGAAATTCTTACCTAATTCCTGTGGACGGGTGGGAATCAATTTGAAACAATTTTGACATTTTTTACTCGACAAAGTTCTAATTTTCTGAGCAAATTTTTGAGAAATAACTCCATAGTAATTCTTTCTGTAGGCTTAGAACTCGTTACCTAAAGTTAATTTGAGATTGGACAGCATTTGGTAGCATAATCGGACGAAAAACCATCAGAAACTTGTGTGCTCCTTAGTCTCTGGTCGTGGGTATCATTTGTGAAATGTTTTAAATTAAGTGAAGGGGCTTATATATAACTTAAGGCCGGTGGCAGGGGGCGCCCCGCGCTAGCCAAGGCGCCACAATGCCCCCACGTCGCGCCTCCTAAAGTGGCAGATGGCTTGGCGAGCTGCGCTGCCCAGTGCACTGTCGACCGGCACGTCGCGCGGG
>JACEIK010007964.1:18529-29889 GCA_018107945.1 Datura stramonium
CCAGCTCTCGTACCATAACACTTCTATGTCTCGTAGTCGAAATACCTCTAATTCAACCTACTCCGCAGGCGTAGTATGCCTCACCCTGAAAATCCGCTGTAACTGGTCTAGGAAGTCCGATGGTCCTCTTTTCAATCCATCCCTGTAAACTGCGGGGGACTCAAGGCAAGGAACTCCCAGACCCTCGAACTCCCAGGTCCTCCCGAAGACTCAGCAACCACTAGTACCATAGGCTGGCGCTGGGCGGCCATCATCTGGGATAACATATAGACAGCGCTCCTAACCTCCTGATCTGATGGTATAGGTATAGGAGCTATTGGAAGTGGTGCCGACATGTCCGCTGCCCTAGAAGACTCCTGGCATGCGGAGACTGCTGAGGAGATCGAGATGAAGTCTCCCTATTGCCCTCAGATTGGGCTGGCTCTGACTAGGGAAACCTGTTAGTGCCCTCTCCTACCGCAGCATCTAATTTTCAGTTGGTCATAGTCTGTCGCATGTCCGACATTTCTCTGTAGATAAGCAGAATAAGGTAGGCTCAGGGACTCAACCCTATACAACATAGCTCTACAACACGACTTAAGAAGAAAGAAGGGTAACCACACTATTATGCCATGTAGTCTCCTGCCTATGGAATGTTGTGCACAACACACCCATAGACAAGACTCTACCAGATACGGCTTGCAGATTTCCTAGGATATGACCTGCTCTGATACCAAGTTTGTCACGCCCCACCTTGGGAGGCATGACTGCTACCTACTGTCATATTGGGATCTGAACTGACCTGACTGGGCTTATGCACTTCTGGTGCACGCCTGCTCTTCAATTCAAGAAAAAGACGAGCTATATTTTCATTGTAAATACAGCCTCCGGCTGACAATGCCGCATAGCTACCTGGAAAAAGAAAATAGCTGACCAACAACATGCAGTAAAGGGGATCCTATGCGGGCCAACAAGACCACCATGATGTCTAGTTATGTCATAATGAAAACAGGGAATCAGAACTATACTATGGCCGACAAGGCCGCTAACTAATAGCTAAACTAGGCCCCACATGGACACCATGCAAAAGAAAACATACATAGGCCCTACACGGCCAACAATAAAACTAATATTGGAGATTTGTAGCCTGCAAGCCTCTAAGAATGGAATAATGGTCCAGACAGGGCCCCGACCTACCCATAAACTGTACAATCAAAAAAATAAACCTTCTAAGTAACAACTCCAGGGAAAAAGAAGCTGATTAGACTGATGACTCGACTGATGACTAGGGAGGTCCTGAACTGCGTCTAACCGTACCTACAGGCAAGTAATGCAGTGCCTGAAAGATGGGCGCCAGTACAACATGCACCAAATATGTAAGGCGGCAAATGATAATGACTTGATAATACTAACAATGAAACTGAAACATTTCAATAGGAGGGATAGAGAGTTAACCTAAATAACCTCATAACCTACTGTACAACTAAAAGTAAATAATGCAAACAAGAACCTTACCTGGCCCCCATAAGCCCAGAAGATACAACTAGCTTAGAATAACCCGTCCGGGGCGCCCATAAGCCCCGTTGAGCACACTCCAATCTATATACCCCTAACAAGGTCAAAATGAGTCAACAGGTAACTATAGCCAACCTACCAGTCCCATGGGTCTGCAACTGAGCCCACTCAACTCCTGATCTATAGCTATGTCTGAGTCCGGTGGACTCCTGATAACTGCACCCTAGGCACCAGGCTCGACGAGGGTCAGTGATGTCGATACGGCATAAAGATAATAGTCCAGCCATGGAATGGACTGTAATATGTCCCTTGGGCCTCTGTGTAGTCCCTTGGGACAACATTTAGCTCCTTGGAGCGATCTATATAGCCCCATAGGCAACGACACAGCTAGTAACTCTGGGATTGGTCACTGAAGGCTATATAGGATAGGGTCAATCCTAATGTGAACAGAAAATGCTAATCTCAGAATGATAATAATAGCAGCTAACCACAAAAATCATGTTTCTGGAATTCTTACAAGATTCTAGGTCGTATTATGACACGACAAGAGTAACTTGCCGAAACAAATTACCTTAACATACCTCGAATGCCGATTTCTAGTTTAATTGGTGAGGTTTAACTTGCAATCGGCAATTCTTTCCAACTGTAACCTTTATACTTAGAGAATAGAACTAATTTTAATACTAAACTCGGCAAATATCAATAAATTTTGATAGTATAATTAACTATAATCCAAATTCAAATAACTCAGCCGAAAATATATAATTTTCCGAGAGTTCAGAAGGGAGAAGTGCTTACCTAATGCATGTGGCCTGGTAGGAATCAATTTGGAACAATTCTAAAAACTTTTACTCCGCGGAGTTCCTATTTTCCAAGCGAATTTTCAAGAAATAACTCTGAAGTAATGCTTCTTTTAGACTTAGAACTCATTACCCGAAGTTATTTTGAGATTGAACGGTGTTTGGTAGCATAATCGGATGAAAAACCATCAGAAACTTGCGTGCTCCTTAGTCTCTAGTCGTGGGTATCATTTGTGAAATGGTTTAAATTAAGTGAAGGGGCTTATATATAACTTAAGGACGGTGGAAGGGGGCGCCCCACACCAGCCAAGGTGCCACAATGCCCCCATGCTCCACCTCCCAAAGCTACAGATAGCTTGGCGAGCCACGCTACCTAGTGCACTATCCATTGGCGCGTCGCGCTAGCCCCTCGCGGCCTAGTTTCTCTCGACCCTTCTTCCGAGGCACTTTTCACACGCGTCGAGATCTCCTTACTCGTCACAAGTCCACACGTACGCGTACTAACCGATAATATTTTACGGGGTGTAACAAAAGTTTTACAAAGATCAATTCACAAAATCTATCAACCTGTTAGGATTCAGTATGATTCATAGTATTCCTCATCTAATCTCAAATGAACAGAATGGATTCTTACATCTCTACCTAGTATTAGAGAGGTAAAGAGGGTGGTTTTGGGTTAAATTGAGACAACACTAGTGGACCTGATGGATTATCTAAATATTTTTTTCAAGTGGACCTGATGGATTATTTGAATATTTTTTTCAAGCAAACTAGGAGATTACAAGGGAATATATTACAAAGACGGTAAAATCTTTCTTTATGGGTATGAAATACCAAGGTTTATTTTATATAAAAACCTAGTATTTCTGCCCAAAACGAAGGAAGTTATATCTTTTGCATATTTAAGACCCATAAGTTTCAATACTTTTGCCAATAAGATCATCTCAAGAGTATTACATGACAGAATGGTTATAGTACTACCAGGGTTAATGATAACGCTCAAACTCACACCTCCTGCTAAAGTATGAAGCAGACGTTGTCAATAAAGAACTCAACTAAGAGGTTGGGATCGAACCCACAGGGAATATGGACAATCTAGACTAATGTCGGTAAGTGAACTTGTTGGTTAGTTACTCCAATTTTGGGGGTTTAAGAAAATAATAATTAAAACAATAATTGAAATTATGATGTAAATCAAGATTGAAGAATAACTAGGGTTTGTGTTCCCCATTGGTTCGTAACTGTTTTGGGTATACACAGGTGATCAATACCAATGCTTACTTGTAGAACTGATAACTAGGGTTCATCCTAACGACTGGTTCGTCCTTATTGGATGACTACACTCAATCACCAGGTCAGGTCTCATGAGCAGTTTCAAACTATTTGTTATCAATATGTTCCAAATTTAACTATCATGCGACCACAGCTCAAGTTAATACAATGATCATCAAGATCAAGGTTTTGTTGTAGTTCTCTTTTCCTAATCTCTACCTCTCTAGGCTCAAGCAAGTAAAGAATTCGGGAAAGTCCTAACATTGTACACCATTAAGAAATGTTTAAGCATGAAGAGAATACAATACAAGCGTTTTGTATTGGTTTTGAATCACTTTTTTGTATCCCTAGCTCGTTAATCCACCATGGTTCCCACAACCCTAGAAATGGAAGTTTTAGCCTCTCATAGTTGTAAGGTTGTGATATTCATTCATCATTAAACACATAATTCAATACTTACAATCATAGATGAGAGAAAAGCTTTTTTGAATATATCAGAAATAACTCAAGAACAATTCACAAAGATCGAGGAAGAATCCAGGAAAAGATTGATCACAAGTTAATCAACTCAATTTTATGTTCTCCCTCAAAATCACTTCTCTAGCTATCTCTGTAGATGCGTCTAAGAACTTCTCTTAAAAATAAAATATAAAAAGTATTTATACAGACATAAGAATCCTTTTCCTAGGCTAACAAGATTATCGCCTCTTGAGCCACGATTGATCATATGACCCGTAGCAGGATTGTACGGGTCGTGCCTGCTATCTGTAAGTCCTTGGCTTGCTCAAAATTGGCTAAGTGTTGGGCCTTGTTATGACTCGTACATTCTTTCTACGAGTCATACTTTGCTTCCGTGGCTTGACTCTGAGAACTCTGAATTTTTCTGAAGTTTGTCACGAGTGTGATGGTACGACTCGTACCTCTCCGCCACAACTCGTACTTTCTATCCATATCAGGAGTCTGCTTTTGTGAAATTTTCTTTGAATATTTCCATGACCCAATGTTATGGCTCATTCTGAGACTCGTAGGTTGCATTCTTCATAATCCAGCCATCTAAAACTTTTCACAGTTCTCAATATGACTCGTACCATCAACCTACGGCTCGTACTGAGACTGTGACTTTAACCCATTTTCTGCACTTTTAGACTTCTTTTGAACATTCTTGCTCCAACACTTATTTTTCTATCTTATATCCATATGAACACACCAAAGTTCATGCTAAGGCAAAGAAAAGAAAAAATTAAACACAACGCTCAACTAGAAAATAAACCTAGGATACTACAGCCAATACCAAACAAAATTTTCACTATAAATTCAACAACTTCTGACCCTCCTTCTGTGAATCAATATCATCTAATGTACTACAAGCAACCATAAAATATGATAAGCAAGGATCAAGACATGTTATCTAGCTATTAACAGGAAATCAACTCATCACCAATGCTTTTCACACAGACCACTGGTAAAATCAAACATAAATCATGTACCCTCATAGCAAATGAAGTCCCCACTCACAAATATAGGGTCAAATATGGCATGGGACTGAACAAGCAAGACTCTCACTCTCACAAAGAAGTTGCAAGTACTTTGTATCAAATACCATAGGCTTGCCCTTATTTTCTCTGCTTCGGTCTATCAGATGGTCAAATTAGGATCACTATAGGACTTGTTGCGGCTTGTAATGTAGGCTTTAGGGCTGGACATGATAAATGTGGGATACCCTTCCTTGGCACTACATAAATTGGCTCCACCGTTCACCTATTTCACCTTTTTTTTCTTTTCCTTCCTTTTCCTCCCTTTTCACCTCTTTTATATGCATTTGTATGAGTGTGATGTGTTTTCAACCTTTTCAAATATTGTTTTTCTTTTTGAATTTTTTTTCAAAGTTTTCAACCTTTTCAGCTTTTTTTTATCACACCATATCTCATTTTTCCCCTTTTCTGTTTTCTCTCCTTTTTTTCTCATTCTCACTATTTATGAACCCGTACTCTAGCCAACCTCAACTTAGGCATTTTCCCTATGTTTAGGTTCACAATGTCCAAGGAAGGACCAAGGCCAAAACAGGTTCATTATAAAAAATGGGTATGGTTCATCGGTTAATCAAAGAAAAATGGTCTATTAAAGGCTCGAAATTGGAATCAAGGGAATCATAAGCTTTTGGTTGAGCCATTAAGGCTGAAAGTGAGCTCAACCAAAATGGAATATGATCATATCCTAATCAACCACCCTTAACCTATGTAAAGACCAACCAGGCAAGTTCTAGATCTTCAACATAATACTGAACTACGTATCAAACCTCACTCACTCATAGCACATGCCTTATATTCACTTAACTTGTTTGGTTTATACAAGGATTAACAAGACTACTCATGCTAATATACTAAATGACATCAAAAGATCCATAGAAGTCATGCATGCAGTCACAAGTACACAGCTAATGCATCAAAAAAAATTTAAACAGGGTCAAATTTTTTTAAGAAATCAAAAACTAGTGCACATTCATTGGCTGAGTACTCCTCAGATACTTTCTCATTAAACAAAAATTATAAAATACGAAAATAAAATCCTAAACATTACAATTCTACTAGATAGCATGCCCGAGGGAAAAGAAACACGGCAAGAAAAATCCTCGGACGAATCCAAAAACTCTAAAAAATACAAGTACACCCCCTCTCCTTTTTGAAAATTATGCTTCATCCCCGAAGCATGAACTACAAGAACAGGGGGAAGGGACCATACCTGTGGCACTCTAGGAGCTCCTGTCATCTTGCGGAGGAGGTACCTCCGCTGCAATCATGGTGCTAGCGATGCCCAACGCACTCAATGGTGTGTCAACAGGGGTAGTGGCTACCCCCTCAGTAGTATCCGCAGTCTCTACGGCCTCATGAATAATCGGGGCTAAATATAGCTCTCCCGAAGGGTCCCCGCCACTAGAAGCTCGAGCTGAGCCATGGTAGAGCTACCTGTTCCTCTAGCTCGCTCCTGCTGCTCTGATATGTGTAAGTCATGAGTCTGCAGGCTCTCCCCACTTGCCCGCTTGCGTTCTCTTCTTTCTTTCTTTCTTTTCTTTCTCAAGCTCTCTTCTCCAACATTCTCAGAGACTCTCTTCTTTCCTTTTTCCTTTGCTACTATCATCGTCTCCCAATAAGCCGCCAAGTCAATTTCCTCATCTGGCTATTCATCAAGGTCCCGAAGAGTGGGGGCTGATATGACTGCCAGTTATCATAATGACAACTCCGCTACTTGGCTCCGAAGAGCCTCCAACTCCTCACGGAGTTTGCTGGTATCCATCTGCTCCACCATACGAGTGTTGAATCGGCTCTCAAATCAGTCAAGATGAGCATGTAAAGCCTGTGTTGTTGTGTCAATTTCTGCTTTTATCTAGGGCGTCACATTCTCCAGCATTGCCTGAATTTTTTTCGGCCATGATCAATCTCTTGGCTAATTTCTGAAGAAAATCCTGGGCTACTAGAACGTACCCTGCTGGTGTCTGACTCGAATGGCTGGGCAGTGGTGTAGCAGAAGTGCTGGGAGCTGCCTGAATTACCGATATCTGTAGTCGGTGTCTCGCTCTGCTCCTGTGAGGTGGGGGTATTCACCCGTGCGTCCCCTGCTGGCTGGGTCTGTGGAACTGCTATGGGAAGTCGGGCTCGACTCATCGAGTTCATTTCATCCCAAATCAAGCCAATGTCCGTTATCCTCTGCCTTCTTATTAAGCGCTCCTCACCCTGTCGCACCGGAACTCCTCCCTCTTTGCATAATCTGAAGACGAGGCTCGGGAATGGGATGGTAGTGCTCAATCCCATAACCCGATCTCATATCTCCTCTGCGATGATCCTCAGAATGTTGATGGGGTATCTGGATATGAGACATACCACCAGGGCTGCTCTGTCTGCACTCAAAGTGTTTTCATTGACTGTTGGTGCTAATCGGTGGCGCACTAATGTCCAGTAGGCTTTTGCTATGAAGTTGAGTGAATTTTTAGTAACCTGTTTTCCACCTGATACCCACTCTGCTTCCTCTTTATCCTCATCTATAACACCTGCCAACCACTATAGCTGCCTCTGTCTTTCCTCAAAGCCCAGTTGCCTAATGTGCTTCAATGTCTCCACCCGATACTCATATTTTGCCCCTTTTTAGCCTTTTCCTCCATGGTCGCCAAGTAGTTGGCGTAGAACTCACAGACTATCTCTGAGGTGTACTAGTCCAGAGTCCTAGCCATCCATTCGAGGCCATAAAAGCTGAATATCCGTCTCATCTCCTCTACTTCATTCAAAGAGTTTGTGAGGATCCGTAGTTCTTCTTGGATGCTCTACCTGTGTTTGTTTCTGGTAGTGAGAGCAATGCCCTGTTCATAAATCTCCTATGCTCCGGTCACTCTCCACCGGATGGTATAACTCTCCCTAGGTGGGATCTGTTGCTGCTCAGTATTAGGAGCCTCCTCCTCTGACTTAGCATTGCCACTTGCCTCTCCGGATTGGGTCTCCTCAGACCCTTCTTCTGCATTTGAGCCGCTTCCCGACTCCTGATTACCTTCCTTAGCTCCCTCCTCAGACTTGGGAGGTTCAGTAGATGTGGCAGTAGCTGCGATGGCTTGGGCTTTAGCCTTTTCCCTATTGGTTCGGGTCCCATCGGTGTCTAATGTATCAACCTTGTGCTCCTCAACTGAACCACTAGGGGAACTACCTGCTTGCTCAAATTCAGAGGTTTCATCATGTAGTGTCCTCCGGGTAGTTGCTTTGGATGCTTTACATTTAAGCTTCATTATACCTGTAGAAAAAGAGAGTTAGAATTCCATATCTGAGAAATAAAATTAAGAAGTAAAGTTCTCTGTAAATAATCATGAGTCAACAGTACGGGTCGTACCTTGGGGGTACGACTCGTATGAAAGCCCATGAGATCTTTGATGCACATTACGACTCCCAGGTATGACTTGTACCACGAAGGTACGATTCGTGCCTTGAGTAGTCCGAGGTTTCCCTTTAATAACAATTTCTCTGTATTTTTCCACGACTCATGGTACGACACGTAGGTCGATTCCACGAGTCGTAGGAAGGATCGTACTGTCTCATATGGACTTGACCCTTTTCAGATCTTTGGTACGAATTCTTGGTACAACTCATAGTGGCAAACCACGAACTGTATCATAGTTCATACCTCAAGTCTTTTCCAATTTAGCTTGGGACAGTAGGCTTGTGAAGCCTATCCCTGCCTCGATTTTGGTCCAGTTTATAGGAAGTCTTATTCATGTTTTGGGTACTCAGAATTCCCCAGGTCTAGGCATGTAGTTCAACCCATTTTACAACTACTCATCCCTCCCTTTTTTATTCACTACCCGTAACTCAATTGTGAATGCTTCAATGCACAAGTTTATCAACTTCAAAGTCTTTCCCAGTCGCACTTAGTTCTATCACACCCCTGGTCATTGTCTCTTTCAATTTTTCTGCAAGCAAAAACAATGACTCACAAGGGTTTTAGCACCATTACATCAAGCATATAGGTGTTATCAATATTCAAAGCAATACACTTGTTAGCTGCTTACTTTGATTGGTAGTTAGAAATTAGGGTTGAGAGGAACTTGATTGAGCAAGAAATTGCTTGATTGTTCTTTGGTTTTGAGTTACGGGTGTGAGGGAGTCGTGAGTGTGGTTTGTGCTTTTGGTTTTGATCACGTGGGAGAAGGGTGTGCTTAAGGTTGAAGTTTAAATAAGTGAGGGGGCAATTTTTAAAAATTTGGGCTGATTCGGGTTATTTCAAGGATTTTGACCCCTCACGGCTCGTACCATGAGTCGTAGGAAGGCCCCATAACTCATCCCTTGGACACGTAGTGCAGAGAGTTGAAAAACTTACCTGGGGAACTATGAGTGCATCTTACAACTCCTACCATGTGGTTACAGTCCGTTCTATGACTCATAGGTCTTTTCCTTGTATAGCTTGCATGGTTCACACACACAGTAAGTACTACGACCCGTACACTTGAGTTACAAGTCGTAGGACCAACTGTACCCTGAACTCCTTCAATGAAGCATATCTCTGATCCTCACCACGACTCATGCTACGACTCGTACAACCCTCTCATGAGTTGTACTGAGAGTCATAGCACCTATTTTTCAACAGTTTGCTGCCACCTTTTTTTTTTCCCTGCACACTAAACACACATCAGTTAAATCACTTGGGTTTCCTCCCAAGAAGCGCTTGATTTAACGTCGCGACACGACGCAGGTAGTCTGGTTACTCAGAATTCACCAAGCCACCACTTGGGTTGCCTCCTAAGAAGCGCCTGATTTAACATCGCGGCATGAAGCAAGTCTCTTGACTACTCAGACTTCGTCAATGAACTCAGATTCATCATCTATTGCTGAGACTACACTATACTCCTTCGGTTGCTGCATTGACCGGAAAATGTTGAAAGTGACCTCCTCTTTATTCTATCTGAACTTCAGTTGGCAAGCTTCCATATCCACTAAGGCCCTTCTAGTAGTAAGGGATGGTCGCCCCAAAATGATGGGGACCTCACAATCAACCTCGCAATCTAGGATCACGAAGTCTGCTGGGAATATGAATCTGTCAAATTTTATAAGCACATCAAATAGGATCCCTACTGGCTTTTCACAGTTCTTTTGGCCATCAGTAGCCGCATTATAGTCGGTGTGGGGGCTCCCAAGCCTAATTTCTTGAACACAGCCAATGGCATCAGATTGATGCTTGCTCCCAAATCACATAGTGCCCTTGCGAACTCGACATTGCCAATGGTGCACGGTATAGTGAAAGCACTCGGATCTTCCCTCTTCTGGGCCAGGACTCATGTAGCTATGGCACTACAGTGGTGTACATTATCTATAGGCTCATAACTCACGGCCCTTTTCTTTGTCACCAGGTCATTCATGAACTTAGCATATCCAGGCATTTGTTCCAACGCCTCAACCAATGGTATGTTCACAAATAATTTTTTTAGCATTGACAGGAAGTTCTGGAACTTACCATTCTCCGCCTTCTTCTTCATCCTTTGAGGAAATGGTGGTGGTGGTCTCGGGATAGCCTTGTAAATCTGTGTTGCACCTTGTTCGACTTCAGACCCATTTTCACCAGATGGGGCCTCAAGTAACTCAGCATTCTCAGCACCTTCCATCTCAGCATTATTTTCATCATCTTCAACTACACTCTCTTTCTTCCTTTTAACTACAACTGATAGAAGGGGATCAATTATGGTCTTACCACTCCTAGTCATCACCGCCATGCAGTGGCCATCATTCTTTGGGTTATGGACGGTGTTGCTACGTAGTGTACCCTTCTGTCTAGGGTTCAGTGATGCCGATAGTCGCCCTAGCTGCTGTTCGATTTGCTTGATAGCTGTTGCGTGTGACTCCACTCTTTGACCCATGCTCGATATATCACCTCGGATTTCCTTTAACTGATCATCAATGGACCTCACCTTTTTTAGAATCTCAGCCATCATGCTCTCTAGCTTTGATTTTCTAGCCTCCGCCCCTCGTGCATTGGGAGGCATATATACTCCAGCTCGGTCATTGCGGTATCATTCCTTCTCCATCTCTTTCGCGCTCATGACCTTGGCTTCTATCTCTGTACCCATTCTGATTGTAGTTATCTCTGTATTGGTTCTGTCACGCCCCGCCTTGGGGGGTATGACTGGCACCTGGTGCCCTAGTAGGACCTGGACTGCTAACTGGTGGGCATAGGCACATCTGGTGCCTGGCTAGCTCTATCTCAGGTTTCTGGAAACAAAGGGCTATATAACGGCTGTAAACACAGCCTCCGGCCAACTGGCCTATAGCC
>JACEIK010007965.1:0-28779 GCA_018107945.1 Datura stramonium
AACTAACTCTGCAGGAATGCTCCCGGCAGCTTAATACTTCACTACCCAAGATTAATTCGAGTTTGGACCGCGTTTAATAGCGTAAACGGATGGAATTTCATCGAATTCTCTCGTGCCCTCTATTTTATGGTTGCTCTCTGGAAATTATTGATAATTATCTAAAAAAAATGAAGTGGGGGCTTATATAGTTGAGGTTGAACCTCACCTCTGTGGCACGTTGGCCATCGCGCAGGGGGTCTGCCCAGCCTCCTCTTGCGATGGTTCGATGCGGCGCTTGTCCGATCTTCCCCCGGGCCTTTTTTTAGCATGTATGACATTCTAAAACTCTTAACCAACATGCGAATAGGCCATCTAAATGTCAAGAATTTACAGGGTGTAACAATAAAGTTGGACTCTCAGAAGATAGAAGCGGTAAGAAAGTGAATTTTTGTATCAGGAGTTTCTTAGGCTTAGATTGCTATTATCGGAGATTTTTGTATGGATTTTCATTGATTGCATATCCATTGACCAAATTGACCCAAAAGAAAGTGAAGTTCCAATGGTCGGAGGCTTGTGAGAGGAGCTTCTAAGATTTGAAGACTCGACTCACCTCAGCACCAGTGTTAACCCTACCTGAGGGTACCGATGGGTTTGTGGTGTATTGCGATTCTACTTTAATCGGCCTTGGTTGTGTATTGATGCAGCATGTTAAAGTTATAGCATTCGCTTACAAGCAGCTGAAGGTTCATGAGAAGAATTACCCGACCCATGATCTTGAATTGGCGGCAGTGGTATTTGCCTTGAAGATTTGGAGACACTATTTGTATGGGGTCCATGTGGATGTGTTTACGGACCACAAAGCCTACAATATATCTTTACTCAGAAGGACCTAAATCTACACCAAAGGAGGTGGTTGGAGCTACTCAAGGATTATGATATGAGTGTCTTTTACCATCCAGGTAAGGCCAATGTAGTAGCAGACGCACTTAGTAGACTCTCTATGGAGAGTGTTTCCTATGTAGATGAGGGGAGGAAGGACCTGGTGAAGGATGTGCATCAACTTGCAAAGCTTGGAATTTGTTTAGTTGACTCGACTGATGGCGGTGTTATTGTCCAGAATGGATCAGAATCGTCCTTGGTGACTGATGTAAAAGCTAGACAAGACGAGGACCCTATTTTGGTAAAGTGAAAGGAAGTCGTTCAGAATCATAAGGTAGAGGTCTTCTCCAAAGGTGGAGACAATGTGCTACGATATCAGGGTCATTTGTGCATTTTGGATGTTGGTGATTTGAGAGATTCGATGTTGCACGAGGCTCACGGTTCCAGGTATTCAATACATCCAGGTGCCAACAAGATGTATTGTGACCTACGGAAAGTCTATTGGTGGAATGGCATGAAGAAGGACATAGCAGAATTTGTTGCTAAGTGTCCCAATTGTCAATAGGTGAAGGTTGAGCATCAAAGATTGGGAGGTGTGCTTGAAGATATCAGTATTCCTACTTGGAAGGGGGAGGAAATCAATATGGAATTCATCACAGGATTGCCTCGCACTCATCAACAATATGACTCCATTTGGGTGGTCATGGACAGGTTGACCAAAGCCACTCATTTTCTACTGGTCAAAACAACTGATTCAGCTGAGGATTATGCCAAACTATACATCTGAGAGCTAGTTTGGTTGCATGGAGTTCCCTTGTCCATCATATCAGATAGAGGTACTCAGTTTACCTCTCAATTTTGGAGATCATTTCAAAAGGGACTTGGTACTCAGGTTAAACTTAGCACGACATTTCACCCATAAGCGGATGGTCAGGCGGAGCAAACTATTTAGACTCTTGAGGACATGTTGAGAGCATGCGTGATTGACTTCAAGGGTAGTTGGGATATCATTTGCCTATTATTGAGTTTGCATATAACAACAGCTATCATTCCTGCATTCAGATGGCTCTGTTTGAGGCTCTCTATGGGCGAAGATATACATCTCCTATTGGTTGGTTTGAAGTCGGTGAAGCTGCGATGATAGGACCAAATTCAATCTATGAGGCTACGGAGAAAGTTCATCTCATAGGGGACAGGTTAAAAACAGCTCAAAGTCGCCAAAAGTCCTATGCGGATGTGAGGAGGACAGATCTTGAGTTCGAAGTTGATAATTGGGTATTTCTGAAGGTGTCTCCCATGAAGGGAGTGATGAGATTCGAAAGAAAGGGAAACTCAATCGCTGTTATGTTGGCCCGTACCTGATTGTGAGACGTGTTGGCAAGGTGACCTATAAGTTGGAGTTACCCTCGGAATTAGCTTTAGTCCATCCAGTTTTCCATGTATCGCTCCTAAAGAAGTGTTTGGGTGATCCAGCTCTAATTGTTCTAGTGGAGACTATAGGTGTGAAGGGAAGCCTCAGTTATGAAGAGGTTCCGGTAGAGATATTGGATCGTCAGGTTCGAAGGCTAAGGAATAAAGAAGTAGTTTCAATTAAAGTATTATGGAGGAATCAGCATGTTGAGGGACCTACATTAGAAGCCGAAGCAGATATGATGGCTAGATACCCACATCTATTCCCTTTCGGCTCAGTTTCAGCTTGAGGTATCAGTTTTTGCCTTAAGACTCTATTCAGTTTCATGTTCAGTTCATGTGCCCCAGTTTCTTTCATGTCAAAGTATATATGTGTGATTCATGAATTCAATTCAGTCATGTAGTTCAAATCGGAGTCAATCATTCCGTTAGTTTTCAGCTTATATGATTAGTTTTTGAGTATGATGACTGCATTTCTCTACTTTTCTGTATGATTTTCAACATTCGAGGACGAATGTTCCCAAGGGGGAGATATCTTTATACCTTAAAAGCCCTAAATCATACCAGGGAGTTGAAACGGAAAAAACAGGGTTTTCCGCACCAGATCACAGAATGAGTCGTCCTATGACCCGTCAAAATGACCACGAGTCGTTAAGTGACTCGTGGTTAGAAGGTTTGCTTGTTGGAAATTTTCAAGTTGGGGTAACCACAGGTGAGACCACGAGTCTTGGTCATCCCCACGAGTCGTGGTCATCCCCACGAGCCGTTAGGTCACCCGTAGTCAGCGATGGCTGAAGGAATAGGAGGTATGGGACAGTGCACTAAACGGGTCCCCACCACGACTCGTTGGAAAGCACGAGTCATGGTGTGGCTCGTGGTGACCCCCTTGGTATTCTAGAAGTGTAGAGGATGAGCGGTGACCACAATAGTAACGACTCGTGATGTTCCCCGTGGTGAGTTCCAGGTAAATCTTTGGCAGTGCACTTGACGACTGTGGCGATGACTCGTGGTCAGAGGTAACGACTCGTGGTCAGAGGTAACGACTCGTCCAGTCCCTCGTTGGGACTAGTAGTCTGTTTACCTCTGCGAATTTAGTAAGAGCTTATCCATAATTTCTATGATCCTAAGGCTTAAAATACGTCGTTTTAATCTATGAATAGTGAGTTTTAAGAGGGGTAAATTCATTCAAAGTTATTCCTATTCATGCATGCAAATGTAGAATTCTAGAGAGGTGATCAAGCTCAATTTCTTCCAAGTTCTTTTCAATTCTTCCTTTGAAAATCAGAGAAGTTGTAGAATCAGATTCTCTCAGGTATGTAGGGTTATGAATGGGTGAAATTGTTCACACCCATGCCCAACTCCTCTCTAATTCATGAAATTCTATTGATAATTCTATGGGGCTTATCCCAATTCTTATCAAATCCTTATGATCTACTCTTGGTTGTTATATCATGTATAGAGGTCATGTTTCAATATTAGGCAGATTTATATATTTTGATTTAAATTTTTTCTACCAAACTGCCAATTGTGTATTTCTGAAGTTCAGATATGATTCCACTTTAATTTTGATGTTCATTAACCCATTATGATTTATGAATTATGATATGATTTCTCTCAAATACTTACCATGGATTTATGAGATATCAAGTATATACATGTTTACAAGTATGTGAACTTCATGATTTATGTATTTATGATTATGGCCGACCACAGGACTTATTTTCATTGCTAGTTCTCATATTTCAAGAATGCTTATGATTATCATGATTTTAAACTATCCTCTCATGTATGTTATCCTATGAATACTATAGCAATATTTTGGGAGAGTATTTAGCACCGAGTAGACCCGCGGTCCAAGCACACCCGAGTCTCAACCTCAAAGCTAGAGGAAAATTTTTCTCATTATTCAGGTCGATGATATTATCTTTGGAGCAACTCTTGACTCTTTATGTGAAGATTTTTCTAAGCTTGTGGGGAATGAGTTCGAAATGAGCATGATGGGAGAACCAAATTTCTTCTTGGGTTTCTGAGGTTAGACAAGTTGAAAATGGGACCATGATCATTGATAAGGGACATGTTATATGCCAACTCGATACTCAAATGTATAACTTTTTGTCTTGTTTGTCTAATAAATTGTGTACATTCTCATGTAAATTGTATGGAAGTGTGAATTTATACTAACCAACATGATTAGCGTTGTTTTGTAAGAGATAATCTTCCTAGCCTTAAGATAGGAAATAAACGGAGCTTCTTGTGGCAGAGCTACCCTTCCACTCTGGCCCATCTCACCCAAAATGAAACTCCACGGTATGGTTACATAATTAATCGAGGCATAACATACGAAACAACCAATCCATAGCAAGAATAACGTCAAAAATTCGATTCTTACAGTAGCTCTACCAAATCTACGAAGGTAACCTTATGCAACACGGTAATGGGCAACCTTTATCGCCCACCTAGCTACAAGCTGAATCGCAAGTAGGCGGAACCTGAAGAATGGTTCACGGCCGAATTTCAGGACTAACTCCAAAACTACTAGCAATATAAGGAGTCATGAAAGACAATGTGACTCCCGGGTCTATGAGGCATAAACATCAATATGAAATACCTTGCCCAACATACGGTATTACGCTGGCGAAAGTCTCCTACTCTTGGCGCGAGGAAAGGGCATAGAATCGGTTTTGGCATTGACCACCTCCCCACTAGTAGATGTCCTGTGGAGGTGAATGGGGGTTTGGAGTTGTTGTTGTCTGGTGGTCTGTGCTACGACCTCTATCATCACCCTTTCTAGCATATGAGCATGCTCGCGCATGTGTCGGGTCTACCACACACAAAGCGGACATTTGAGCAGAGCGAGGCACTCCACCAGTGTGACTCTTCTTTGCACTTCATGAAATTTGAAGTGTCTCTAACTAAGTGCCCCTCGATCCCTCGACCACTGAAATTTTGCTCTCGATCACCCCACGTTATGGATGGAACACAAGTTGATATTAGTGCTAGGGCTAGTGACCTCTACTAAAATATGGACGGTAGCCACAGCCGGACCTCTAATGTGAAAACCCATGACTATCGTGCAGGCCCTCTTTGCCTCCTCTCCCTCACAGGCCACCTCCATCTTGGGCGTACAACACTATGTGAGGAAGTCCATATCACAGTGGAGCATAGTGATCTTGGGCAATTACTTCCCCAAGTGATACTCAAATGCTTCATTTTCGAAATGGATTTTATCTATGGGTATGTGTACATTCTCATGTAATTCTTAGTTAAATGTGAAATTATAATATAAAACATAATAGTGTTGTTTTGCAGGTAAAAGGAAATTTTAGAAGCTAATATATATGTTGGTGAAGAGCGGGAATGGACTTGGAAACAAGTAGTGAAAATGACAAGGAGAGCGGCAAAAATAAGGGCTCGCGATGGAGCCGGAGTGTCCTGTTGCCATCGCGGAGGCATTACACCTCGGGCAGATTAATTTGTCAAATTCAGTGGAGGCTCACGTTACCTCCGTGACACGGCCGATTAACACGGTGCACTCCGTGTCACGTTGATTGACAATTATACGGGAACTCGAGTTCCCGGTGAAGGTGCGCAATAGCACCGTGGCACGGAGCAAGGCTCCGCGATGCAAGCCGTGCCACGGGGTGAGGTGCATTCTTTGGGAGGCGGAGCTTCCGGTGAGGGTCAGGATACCCCAGGTGGCACGGAGGGAGTGCTCCGCGATACACTCAGGGTGCGGATTGCTTGTTATTAGAAAAATTCTCAAAGTATAAATAGCAACTTAGGTTTTATTTTAAATATTCGACTTAGTTGAGCAAGCGTGGAACTACGGGCGAGTTGAGGGGACGAAAATTCTAGGGTTCTTCTCTTTCTCTTTCTCTTCAATCTCAATTGTTTGTATGAATTATACTTATTTGATGATGATTTAATCCACAAATGAGTAGCTAATTCACTTCTTGCTAAGGTTAAGAACTATTGTAGAGGAATGTAATTGATCACTTGGTTTTTATCTTTTCTTCAATGGTTGTTCTATCAATTCGTTTTCTTGCGTGTGTTTGATAAATATTATTATATATCTAGAATTCAATTTTGATTTGAAAAGGAAAGAAATTGGACGGGTGTGAATTGGTAGGATATGATCTTTTCTTGTTGTAAAAGTGAAAAGATTTACATTCGAGAATAAATATGTCACGAAAGTCTTATTAGTCAATTAAGGAATCGGTTATGTATGGCTAGAGTATGAAATTCTTTTATCACGAAATGTAGATTAAGTTGATTAAATTGGATAAGAGTGAAAGATCCAATCCATAGGCAATAATTCTTGACTAACAGCTGAAGAAAAGATTCGTGAATTGATTGATAAATTACTTCCTGCATGTTCGTTTAACCTCGGCTTGCTCATTGCTATTGTTCGAGACTCAAATTATAATCTTGACTTAGATTCTCATTACTTAGTAAACTTAAACTCTTAAGACATTATTTATTTGGTTGTACGCATTCATAAAGACATAGTTCACCGACGCTTAAGTTAATTGTCTTGAAGTAGTTCGATCTCTGTGGGATCGATGCTTGACTTGAATTAAGCCACTTGCACTTGTTCGACCACGTGCACTGCGTGTAGTTACCTGTGAACACATAGAAGTCCTGTAGGTACTTGTCTAAATAACCGGCCACACCATGAACAAATCGGCTCACCCCCGCCCTCGATCCTCACCATCCTGAGCACCATTAGAAAAAATGAGTGAACTCAAGAGAATACTCCGGCAAGCGACATGTTTCCTTGCTTGAGGTTAACAAGCTGGTGCTTTCAACTCCTCATTTCAGGGAAGAATGCATCAAGAAAAGCCATGAAACTCATCCCCAGCTTGATAGGGCCCACTCTCTGTCTGCTTGTCCTTCCATTGCTTGTACCAAATATGAAGCGGGCCTCCTTTAGGCGTGGGAGGTGAGTGCACACACCCCATTTATCACTCCATAACTGAGTGACCTTCGGGATCCCCTCAGTGAACTCGTGTGGATCCTCATCCACCTTCGACCCATGAACTCGGGAGGGATCATCCTCGAAGTCTCTAGTGGGACACTGTTAGCATTGCCATTACATGGAACTGCGCCTTGACCTATTGGTTGACTGAGAAGCGGTCAAGGCTATTCCAACTTATCTTTGAATCCGCACGAAAGTTGGCGTGGATGGCGCTCTGGTGCTGGGACTCACGAGGAGCGAGGTGGAGGCACTGGCTGATGCCCATGATCATTACCATCTTACGGCCTTCGTCATTTCCATTCCTCTTCGGATTTCATTCTTCTAGGAACCATAACTGCCGAGTCTACATCCTTACAAATTAGAAAGATGGAAAAGCTTTTCATCGCCTACGACATAGAATATGAAAGAGAGGAATATTTCCTAAACATTTAGTAACCTCTTCATCATAGGTGTGGCATGTCACACCCATAAAAATGACTTTCTACCTAACGGCGTTCGGTTACGAGGACACTTTCAAACCTATGGCTCACGATGCAAGTTTTCCATTTAGAACATGCAGGATCATAGACACGGGACAAGGGACCCCAGGGGACCCAGTCGACCCATGGCTCATGCATACAACTCATCTCATCAATTAAGCGGAACGATAATCATAAAGATATAAGGAAGAATATATAAATAGCATCCAAGAAATACCAAATGTTTACGGTAGATAATACGTACTTATGCGAAAGCCTCTAATCATGAGATGGGTTGATGGGAAAACATCTAACTAACTTAGACCAATGCGGAAACCATAAACAACATGAAAGTCACGTAAGCGACCCTCAAATGTGAGGACTACTTGGCGAGATGAAAGCATAAGTTGGGACTGCCTAAGGGTGAGGATGAGCACAAAGTCCAAACCTGTATCCTTGAACGATACGGTATAGAAAGTATGCGGTCGGTCGTGGAATGTCTTGAGTATCAAGGTAAGTAAAATGAACATTTTAAAAGTAAAGTAAAACTCATAAATAGACAGAGGAGAAGGGCATCATGCTTTCATAAAAATCTTCATAATAATCATAAGGTTCAAGGCTTTCAAATCATTCATAATCATTCATTATGTGAATCGTAAGTAACTTTATCATAATATAACTTGAGCCAATAACATACTATAACAATTCATTAAACATGAAGAACAATGGGAGGACTCGTCATAGCGAGCACCATCATGGTAGAGCCTTTTCATGATGCCCCATTGTCTCAATCAAGTGGTAGTAACCTGTCTTTAACTTCTTCAGGTGAGGGTCGTGCATAAGGCATGATATCACATTTGGGTGGGGGAATCATTATCATAACATTTACAACCCACGGTGGCACGTGGTTACATGAGACACCGGCGTAGTCGCTTTGAACGTCGGGTTGCTCGGTGCTAGTCACGGCTCCCAAAAATATGCATATAGGCTCATACATAAATTATTAACATCATGCATAAAATTTATTGGATAAAATATAACATTCATCACCATTGATCCCCCCTTTTGAAACATGCTTAGCCAAGAATCAAGGCCCTTTTTATCATTAACATGTAAATGATAAATCATGAAATTCATTTCGTAAATCATAAATCATTCTTCATCATACGGGCATTGACCAATGCTTCCTCATACTCAATTCTTTCAAAATATGCTCATAAACATGGGTAACTTGGATTCATGCATTTCCATAATTAATAAACTATTCATCATAAATCATAATTTCCATGGAGCTTTCATAAATGGGCATTTTGATTCAAAAGATTGAAACATGAATTAAAGAAAATAATAATAAAAAAGCGTGTCCATATTCATAATTTAGTAATTAAAACTCAATTAAATCATACCCCTAAGAAATCACATTGTCATGCTTTGGGTAAAATCTCATGGAATTTGGTAGGGAGAATTCATGACTTTAATTGAAATGGGCATGGGTGAGGAAGAATTTCACCCATTGGCAAACCCTACATTCTTTGGAAATAGATGGACTTGAGATTTCTTGAACACCCACCAAAGTGAAAGTTTGGGAAGAAGGCCTTGAATCTTCCAAAACCTCTCTAAAATCTTTGCATGAGAATGAGCATGCAATGGGGACTTAACTACTCCTCTTATCACACTAAGCAATTATCCAAAATGACGTAGTTTAGGCCTTAGGGACTTAGGGAGTTATGAAAACACCCTCATTAAAGCCTTGAGGAAATTTCGATCGGCAGGTCCTCACGAGGGACCTAACGGGTTGTTGCCACGAGGAGCGACTCGTTGCCTCGTCCGTTGAGTCCACTTCCCGAACTCTAGGAATCCCACGGGAGACTTCACGAGTTGTGAGGTCATACCACGCGACTCGTGGTCACCATACATTGCCTACACTTTGCCCATCCCCATCTTGCCAAACCTCGGGGGTTGACCACGGGTGACTTCACGAGGTTGTGAGGGCCCGACCCGACTCGTGGTCGGGCCCCGTGGTCTACCCCACTCACTCATCACTTTGCCAAACCAAGGCGATCACGAGTCACTTCACGACTTGTGGTCACTCTAATAAACTCACCTCAGTCGTTATGTGACGTCCACAATTTTCAATTTTCTCCGCTTTCACTTTGGTCGATCCTTGGGTCCACAGGGTATAACACTTTCAAAATCATGACTTTATGCAATTGGGGTTCATAGGATTAAGAGACATGAACCGACATCAATAATCAATAATCAACAAGAGAATAATGATCAACAATCAAGAGAATAAGATTATAATCAATGATCAAGAGATACAATAAATATAACTCAATATGAAGAATTAAACAATGAACAATTTAATACATATGGAAGGCAAAATTCAAAATTGGGAAAAAACCCTAAATTTAATCTCAATGAACTCATTACTAGATGTAGGGCATGAGGAAGAATAGAAATCCTCACTTAAGTTAGCCTTACATATCTTGAATGAAGAAATTAGACTCAAGCTTGAGGAACCTAGGTTGAGGATATGATGAATCTCTAGCTTGCTTGATGACTTGAGTTTATTATCTTGAATCTTAC
This sequence comes from Datura stramonium, assembly GCA_018107945.1. Classification (NCBI taxonomy): domain Eukaryota; kingdom Viridiplantae; phylum Streptophyta; class Magnoliopsida; order Solanales; family Solanaceae; genus Datura; species Datura stramonium. The sequence continues at coordinate 10,294 of JACEIK010007965.1, forward strand.
ATTGTTAGGAGAGGGAATAAGAGTTTAGACTAATTAAACCCTTAAATATACTCCTTAGGAACTCCAAAATATTAGGTTTAGTTGATTAGAATATCAAAAGTTACTAAACTACCTACGAAATTCAATGTCATTTTAACCCTTGAGTGCCAGCGACCCATTTCACAGTTGTTAGTCCACTTGACCGACTTCGTGGTGGCCAACACTCTGTCACCCAGGCCAAGTTGGACATTCTTTGATTCTCATCTCAAAGTCCGTGAGCGACTAACTTAATGAGTCGCACTTGTCTTTAGCAGATCATGGCCCCATCGTTAGGCCGGAAAAAAATGTCAAGTTTCGGAACTTTGCTCGGGGACGGCTTCTCTTAGCAGTTGTTAAGTCATAGCGGCTCACTTGACGAGTGGATTACGCGTGTTTGTCTAGTTTGATTGGTTTTACGCTTCATGTCTAGGATACGATCTTAGGGTCTTTTGAGGTCATTACATGATAACATGTAGCCTGATTCGGACAAGCCCAATACACATGACAACAACCCGGATTCTCTTTACAGTCTTAGCACTAGTTTACATTATATTTTAGCCTTTGTTGCAATTTAAATACTGGAAAATTTGTATGTAACTGTAAATATCTTTTTTACTCTGAAATAAACTTTGAGTATTTCATTTCAATTCATACAAAATATCTTCTCCTCTTTTTCCTTTTTCATTTTATGCAGCCACACGAGGATTTTCCTCAATCGAAATTTCTCTGAAGCTTCTGCAAATTCATTTCTAACACTTTCTTCTAAAATAGATATATTTTAGCCCATAAATCCAAAAATCAGCAATAAAACCACTATTATTTAGCTTTTGATGTCCATTTAATGAGTGGACCGAACATTCGGCAAAGAGAGGGACAGAAGTGCATTGCCTAACATGACATGTTTATGCATATGTAGTAACGGTTGTTGGTAGAAGTGAGTAAATTAAAACAAGTGAAAAAATAGTAGTGCTAGTAATGGTGGTTGGTGGGGAGGGGACAATAGAATGCAGCCTCAGCTCCCAATTTTACGCCGGATATCGCCGCATCCGTAAATTCTCCTGCAACTCAAATCAAAGTCCCCGAATGCTTCAGCACGCGCAATCTACTTTTCTTCCATTTTTTTGCTCGTGGGAACTGCCACAACATGTCTTTACTTTAGGTGGACAATCCCATTAATTTTTTACATCCTAAGCCCCGGATGCTTTCTTTTACTTTGCCACTGTCACTTGTTACTTCATCCTTTCCATATAAATAAATTTTTGATACTTTTTTTATATTGCAAAATAAATAAATTTTTGACATTTAAAAAATTATCTTCCTTTAATGAATTTTACAATCTTTAATTCCGAAAGAAAAATTGAAAAAAGCAAGGATCACATTGATAAATCCTCTTTAATTAATGTCTTTAATGAACTTTTTTAAGGGATATGTCAAGCCTCAAAAATTAATTTATCCCCTTCCTTTAATTTTACTTATTTATTTTGAACTTCACACTTTTAAAAAAATAATAATTAATATGATATTTTATCATAATACTTATACTAAATAATATTTAATTTTAGATCTTAAATAATATGAAGAATAAATAATTAATACTAAAGATAAAACCTAAGATATTATATATATATATATATATATATATATATATATATATATAAAATTAACAATTTTAAATTTTCTCTTTTCAATTAATATAATTAATGAGTAAAAGTGAAAATATTAATTTCTCCAGATATTGCATTGCAGAGCATAGTGGTGACATATGTACATGTGTGTTCTCAGCAATTGGCCCAGGTGGTGCTCTCCTTACCCGGTTGTGTTCAACTCAAATGAAGTTATAATTTGTCTGGGCAGCAGAAAATTTATACAATACAAGTAGGTTCAAAATACGCTTATTTTACAGAAATTTAGCTTCCACAATTATTTAACACTTGATTATTAAATATACTAATTTTTATATATAAAATATAACATATTTTAAAAAATAAAATTATTTTCCTTCTTCTTTTCCTCTCCCTAAATAGGGTTCTTTTTCACCTTTTCCCTCCACACACACGGTATTTATGCAGCTATCGGTCATTGAGAATACTTAGGCTTAGAGGGCGGTCCTTCTTTTTTCTTCTTCTTCTTTATTTCTTCAATTTGTTGAAATTTGATATGTTATATAAAATTATGATTTCTAAAATAAAACTTAAAACATTTAAATTTTTTTAAAAAAATTTTTTTAATTTTTTTATCTTTTTTGATTTTTTTAATATTTTTAATTTTTGAAAATTTTAATTTATAGTGTTTTTTTTTATTTTTTTAGTTTTTTAAATATTAATTAATTTTTGAAGCTTCAAATTGAAATTTGATTTTAAATAAAAAATTTTGGGGTTTTTTTTTTTTTATGAATTTTGAGTTTTTTTAATTTTTTATTTTTTTAAATTTGAAATTTAGAATGATTTGGTCTTGATTTAATGTGATTTTGAATAAAACTCATATTCAATCTCGAATCCACCATGGATGAAGCTTGAAGCTTCAAGTTAAAACTTGGGTTTGAAAAATTATAATAATTTCGAAATGGGTATGGTTCCAAAAATTAGAGAACACTTTGGGGTGCTTATATCCAAATTTAGGATGATTTAATGTAGATTTGATGTGGTTTTGAATAAAATTGTATCAAAATTGTATGAATGAAAGTTTATATTATTGTAGTCGTATTAAATTTATATGAAAGTTGTATACAATATTTGTTGTAGATGTATTAAATTTTTAAAAATAGAATATGAATTTTTATACAAATTTTATATTTTTTAAAATAAATGTTTTTAAGAAATAAAGTTAGTAAATATGTTTGGAAAATCTTGTAATTCAAAGAAAAAGAGAATTTAGTAGAATTGGAGAAATAAAAGAAGGTGGAGGAAGGAGAAGGAGGTAAGGAGGAAGAAGGAAAATAGTTTTAAAAAAAAAAATATATATATATATATATATATATGTGTGTGATGTGTGTGTGTATTTATATATATTATATTTGATAATATATTTGTTATGTTTATACATAAAAAAAATTGTTATGTTTAATAATTTAAAGTGTTAATTAATTGTTAAAAGTAAATTTCAAAGTAAATTTCTCAATAAATAATTAATTACACTATTTTAAAGTAGAAAATTTAACTCTTTATCTAGTTGGGTGAAAATGATGTTATGGCGTCCCAATAACAAAAATCTAGAGTGCCAAACTGCCAATTACTCACTGAATTGGATCAGAAGGGATTAAAATTGGTAAATCAATAAATGGTTCTCCTAAATTATTTAGCCAACATTGGTTGAAGATTCCATTAATGTAGCAGAACAGCCTAAATCATAGATCACTTTTCCACTCCTCCTCTGATTCGGGTTTAATCTTAATCTGCACCATTGAATTGCTAAAGGAAAAATATGTTTGGCCATAATAATTTTGACTATAATGGTCATAATTATTCATTTACATTATAAATTAATTTTTTTTATATTTTTATCTTTCTCTTTTAAATTTAATTTTCTCATCAATTTAAGAGTAATTAAGATTAATATCTCATTCTTGGTAATTACAATAATATTTCCTAATTTTTAGAAGTTTGTAAAAGGAAGCATCCAAGTTTAATTGCTACGAAAAGATATTTTTATTCTTGATTTAATTCATATGCATCAATACTCCTTCCGTCTCAAATTATCTGTTGTGATTTTTAAAAATAGTTATCTCAAATTATTTGTCATTTTAGAAGTTCAAAGACAAATTTAATTTTTTTTTCCATTTTATCTCTAACAGTAATTGTTCTTGAAAATTAATATTTATTGGGAAGAGATTATATCTTAAGAAATAAATTAGGGTAAACTAGTAATGTAACACCCTAAAAGTCCCTACGATCAAGCTCTAGACATGTAAGCAGATTCAGCAAAAAAATCTGCATTTTTCTCTCAGAACGACTCGTGGTACGAGTTGTTGTACCATGGTACAAGTCGTAGGTCGAGCCATGATGAGCTATTAGTTGTCAGGTCTTGGACCAACGAGTCAAGGTATGACTCGTTCTTTGGTGTGACAAGTCATGGTTAGCATCAGAGTCTTCTGGCCCAGTGACGACGGCTCATGGTACGAGTCGTAGGAGGCTGTAACAGGTCAAGGTACGAGTCATTGTAGGAAACAAGTCATTGTAGGCATCCGTGGTGAGAATCAGAAAGTTGGAAATCTGAATTGACTGGCAACGGAAGGACACCACGAGTCGTGGTTTGGAGGTGCGAGTCGTGGTGACTAGCAGTGACCTCTTTCCAGACGAATCATTAAGGGCATTTTCACAATTCTTAAGCTCCTAACTTCCTAATGATGTCGTTTTATGCCCTGAAATAAGTGTTTTAAGAGGGTTTAGCCTATCCTAAGTCATTAGGCTCTCATGCATACATTGAATTGAAGTTCCCTTCCTCAATTTCTTCCCCAACTCTCATGGGCTTTCAAGGCTAGTTTGGAAATCAGTTTATTCAGGTATGTAGGGATATGAATGGGAGATTTCTTCCACCCTCATGCCCAAACCTCCTCTCAAATACTTGAATTCTAAGTTCTTAATCAAGTATATTAATTCCTAGGGTTTTTACCCAATTTTATGAAACTACCCTATGCTATGTTTATGGGCCTAATCCCCTTATGTTCTAAAGTATTTTTTAAGTCTAATGGGATGATTTATCCTCAATTTGATTATAAATCATGATTTTAATTTATTAAAAATTATATCCTATTATGCAAGTTTTTATGAAATTCAAGCTTATGATCCATGATCAAGTATGATGAGATATCTAGTATGCATGAATGTTTATGAACTCTCAACTTATGATTCCATGATTATGACTTATGAAGTCTATTTCAAATATATATATGATTTTATGATTTGAGCAAGCCCATGCAAGTTAAGTATGTTTATTATGATTTAGCCAAGGCTAATGAGATTAGCTTATCATATGATTTAGAGTCAAGACTCCCAATGCAACTTATGATATGATATGGAGCCAAGACTCCCAATGTTTAGATTCAAGCTATGTATGAGATTATAATTTCAGATTCGTTGAAAAATGATGTAAGCATTATGCGTATTTAAGGGAGTAGTGTATAGCATCGAGTAGGCTTGAGGTTCCCAGGTTTCCGGTCTCATAACTACACGCCAATAGGTATATGTATATCTTTTTGGAACCTCTCAAGAGAGTTTTCCCCGCCCAAACGGGCTCAGCTTGATATCAATATCATGGTTTAGCATCCTTAGCCCTGTCAAAATTGGACGGCTCTCCCCACTTGATTATGATAGTTGGCACATCACGTAAGCTCTATCATGATGGTGTCAGTTATGACGAGTCTCCCATTATTTCTCGTAATTTCAATTACTCATGTTCATGACTTATGATATTATGTTTTGCAGCAGATTTGACCCAATGATTAGTTTATGAGCTTTTATTTATGATTTCAGCTATGACAAGTCATATGATTTTTATTTCTAAAACTCTTGGGTCACTATGTTTAGTTATGATAACCATCTTATGATTATGTATATCTCATATACAACTTTAAACATGCAGTCCTTACTTTCATGATCTTTTGATTTATATGCATGATTTTAACTAATGTTTTAATTAAGCATGTTTTACTTACCTTTACTCAGTACATTCCAAGTGTTGACCGCATACTCTATGCTATATCGTCTCATGATATAGGTTCGGGTGATCCAGCTCAATCTTGCCGATAGCTTGCTCCCATCTTAGTCTAATCCAGCCCCTGCTTTGGGTGAGTCCTCATTTTTTCGAGGAAAGTTAGTAGGTATGTTTTGCGTGTTATTTCAGTTTTCAAACTTTAGCGAGCTAGTTGAAGGTGTTGTCCCATCAGCTCATCAGATGTTTTAGAGGCTTCTCAGACGTGATATAGATGATTTAGCTTGTCGAGTGTTGACTCTATTTACGGCCTTTGTTATATTTTAGAATTCCACTTATTCATGTTGCCTTTAAATTCCGTTTTAGTTATGCTCTTGAATTGCATGCATGTGCCATGGGTTAGCTTGGAGTCATTCGTGGTTCTGGGCTCCGTGTCTCGATCCGGGGTCTTAGTTCGGTCGTGACAAATTTGGTATCAAAGCAAAGGTTTAGGTGTGTCCTAGGATGTCTAAAAACCACGTTATGTAGAGTCTTTTCTATGGGATTGAAGCATGCCACACTTATGGGAGAGAGGCTACAAGATATTTTATAAAAATTTCTTTCTTTCATGATCTATTTCATGCGATGAAGTACCTCTCTATTCCTCTACCTCGTGCTATATGCATTTATAGAAATATGCCTTCATGCTGAGTTAATGGTAGAAGAAATGGTAATGGAAATGGCCATGGCAATGGCAATGGAGGTGGACATCAGCAAGCCCCACAAGCACCAGCGGATCCTTTGCCCGAGCAGGCCACTCATGCCAAGTTTAGAGTGGAATTTCAGATGTTGGCATACGGCTTGACCGCTCAGGTCAACCAACAGGCGGTGGCCCACGTTCCCCAGAATGAGAATGCAGTAGCAGCGAGAGTGCGAGACTTTCTCAAGATGAAACCACCTGAGTTTCTTAAGTTGAAGATGGATGAGGACCCACACAAGTTCCTTGAGGAGATGTAGAAGATCACCCAGATTATGGGGGTGATAGGTGTCACAACCCGAGTTCACACCCTGGCCATAACACAGGACAAGGAACCCCGAGAGGCTCCTATTCGACCCATGGTGTTATCATAGGCGTACACTTAACATGAGAAACGACTGGCAACAGAATAAGCGGAAGCAATAACAAGAATCTAATATGAACTATAAAAACAATTTCATAACATTTAAAAACAATGTTGAATCTGTCTAGATAAGTCTGAAAGCCTTCAACTAAACTGATGAGTTGCTGGGACAAGACCCCAGCTAACTCCTAAAGTCTGAAAACTGAAAACATAAGAAAATATGAACATAATCACATCCTCGGAGGATGAGGACTCACCAATAGCTGTTGAATAGGGATGAAGCGTATCTAACCGCGAGACCGAGTCTGGAAACCTGAATCTATAACATGAAACGATATAGCACAAAGGGCTTGTGGTCAGTACTTGGAATGTACTGAGCATGCGGGATAACATAAACAATTAAATAAACAAATATACGATAAGGATTTAACTGAATACATTAACATAGCTGCTTCAACATGTTATTTCACATACCCTATGATTCACATATACATATATATACATGGAACTTCTCTTTGAATCTCATTATATAACATCTTAGAACTCATGCATAAGGGTCAAGTTCTGAACATTTAATAATGGCCAAATCTAAAGTTAGTATCACATATTGTACTGAATCATTACTGATAACTGAGACTGATTATCATCTTGTTAAGCCGTTATAATCTGAAAGCTAGGTCATGCAAAACTGAGTTACATTGATATATATCATCATTAAGGGAATCTCTCTCTACTATGGAGGATTTCGGCTGTGCTAGGGAGTCTTTCTCTACTATAGAGGATTCATACTGATACTAGGGAGAGTCTCTCTACTACGGAGGATCCCGACTGATGCTAGGGAGTCACTCTCTACTATTGAGAATCCCGACTGATGCTAGGGAGTCACTCTCTACTATTGAGGATCTCGCCTGATGCTAGGGATCCACTCTCTACTATTGAGGATCCCAACTAATGCTATGGATTCACTCTCTACTATTGAGGATCCCGACTGATTCTAGGGAGTCACTCTCTACTATTGAGGATCCCGACTGATTCTAGGGAGTCTCCCTCTACTATGGAGGATCCCGACTATTACTAGAATCTGAGAGGTACTGGTCTGACATTATACATACATATATATCTGTTCTATACTATTGCAGCTAATCAGAAACATGAACATACTCTATTTTCTTCATACACCCTTCATTACGGAAGGATCGGGGCTACTTTCTACTAACAACAAGCCCAACATTCGAAAATTATCATTCTCATATTTTATAATCATAACTCATATCATGGAACCACACTAGAATCTCTTCATAGGTCTAACATTAATGGGAATCTTTAGATTCACATCATGCATACTACTTACTCATCATTAAATTCCAGTTTCATATTAATCAGCATGTATCATAGAGACATTCATGACCCATATATTCAATTCATACTTCAACATGCATACATTTATTCATATAATCTAGATTTACAGGAAGCTACGTGCTTACTCATATCTTAACATATACAACGAAATCATGTGAGAAGTGTACATCTTCGTTCATAAGACCCATTTCAAGATTTATTCCAATTCATGAGAAGAATGCATTAAATAGGCCATTATCAAAGATTTACCTCTTACCCAATTAATTCCATCCAGACATAAAAGAACACACATACTTTACTCTCAATTATTCAAGTCCATGAACTTTGTTTTAATCTCATCACATCTATCAGTGACATATTCAAATTCTTAGGGGTAATCATACAAATTTCACATATTAAACATGGATGCAAGGGATTTGTGATAAATGAATGAACAATGACAAAGTCGTATTTAAATCTCAAACTATTCATGAAGAATATTTCATAACTCCACACTTTTCATCACCCAACACATAGTTCAAGGTAACCCCAATCATTTTACGTCATACTTATCTCATAATCACAATAGATCTTGGAATTTTAAAGAGTTGTAGGAATATTCACCATCAATTTAAAACCCTAGGTCATGCATTTTCTAGAATAGTAGAAATTGAGAATTTTAAATAAAAATATTTTAGGGCACAAGGATGGATGAGTATCCTTGTTGAAAAACCCGCATACCTGGTAGAAGAACCCTGCTCGAAATTTCCCTTGTAGCTTGATGAACACTTTGATGAAGTTCTTGAATCTTGAGAAGAGAGAAGGAGAAGTGCTTTGAGAGATATCTTGGGAGAATTAGGGTTTAGGCTTGTGGAAACCCTTAAAACGTCCCAAACAATATACAAAACTACGTAGTTTAAAACTTAAAAGCATAGGATTTTAAAAGAATGCCCTTGAAGAAAACTGGAAATTTCCCCGAATTTGGAGTCACGACTCACCTAACGAGTCGTCATCCCATCAAACGACTCGTCATCTCGCCCGTTAAGCACATTGGAAGATTCACACAGTTTTATCATTCTTCAGACCACGACCAACATAACGAATCGTCACCAGCTCCAGCAACTCGTTGAACCCACTCGTCAAGTGCACTGGAAGATTACTTCAAAACTTCAGATTCCTCAACTCACGATCAACATGACGATTCATTTCTTTCCCTAACGACTCGTCAAGTCCACCCGTCAAATACACTGTATAATCCTTCATGACTTCAACTCTTCACCACCCAACAACCAACCTAACGAGTCGTTTCCAGGAAAGACGACTCTTCAGGTCGTCCGTGGACACTAGGCTTGCCATCCCCTCCTTACAGTTCCTCACGGGTCAAACCATGACCCGATATGTCTCTTAAAGAGTCGTTCCCCGACTTGTGCTGAGGAAATTTTTTGCTGACGTTTTTGCTGAGCCTCATCTAACTCCCAGGTCTGATCTCTAGGAATTATAGGGTGTTACAATATCTCCCCCTAGGGAATATTCGTCCTTGAATGTCGTCTGAACATACTGATAAGACAGAGATGAAACCGATATCCAAATACCAATCAATCACAGCTAAATACCAACGGAGTATCTAACTCCGTACCAACCCTATACACCAAGTCTGAATATCCACCTCTAACATGCATACCATGGCACAAAGGAAGTCGAAGAACATGAAACCAACATAGAACTAGACAGAATGCCGAAAGAAAATTATTTCCCCTTTTTATCTGGCAGAAAAACTGATACAGACTGATCCTTCGTTCTCGAATCTCTTCTTGATACTAAGCTAAAATTCATGACGCCTAATCTAACTGGGGGTAGCGAATTCATGAGCACAAGTTATTTCCGACATCTAAAACTGAGTACATACATGAGATAATCGGACTCTACTGAGTTAATAAACAACTTCTAAAGACTGAGTTCGAGCTAACCACACTTGGAAAACATAAATTAATACACATAACTTATTCACAACATTAAAACGGGCATAAAGAACTCATAGAGCAAAACTGGCATCACTGCCTGAAGCGGTTACCTCTAAACCTCGGGAATCTACATATAGGAATGGACATCGCTTTAACTTCAACTAAACACAAGGGAATTTATTTTAACCTTGAGAAGATCGATATACTGCAACTGTTAAGGCCGAAACCTCTTTATGAGCATTCTCAAGGTCTGACTTACTACGCATACTCATTATCTCCCCCTTAGCTTAAAGTCATAATTCTAAGACTCCCGAATCTTCCTTAAGGTCAGGTCAATTTACAACCTCCTAGCTTCTCTTCCACCACTAGCCTTCACTACAAGCCTCACACTAATAGCTATTCACACTACCCATCGACAACTCTTCTTTCAATTACAACAGGGCTTCTTATTCAATACTGGGCTGACATGACATAAGGGATAATACGGAATTCGCAACATACTTGTGGCCACTACTGGGAACTTGCCTTTATCCTGGTGTGTTGTTCTGGCATGGGAGCAGTTTTGACGACGTCCGCCATCTGGGCAAGATATTGCATCCTACTGAATAGGGAAGCTATGGGGGCCACTAAAGAAATGGCCGAGGACCTACTCTCACCTTGCTTTGATGCTATGCAATCCCGGTGCTTATGGCCTGATTGGCCGCACCAGAAACAAACATCCGACCCAGCCATACACTCGCCCAAGTGGTGCTTCCCACAGCTGGCACACATGGGATATGTGATCCCTTTTACTCTAGGTCTGTATGGAGCACTGACTGTTGAAAATGCTGGGGTAATAGGCGGTGTCCACCACTCATCCTTGGCGAAGAGGGCTTTGAGTTTCCTCTCCTGGCCCTCTTGGCCTCTCTCTCCTTTTCCTTTTCTTGTTTCACCTCCATTTATTGCGTAAATATCACCAAACGTGAGAAGTCTATATCCTTGTGCAACATGGTAGTCCTGCACTTTTTAATCAGGGAGTCTGACACTCCATTCACGAACCTTCTCACTCGGGCCCTCTGATCCGCTACCATATCCGGGGCATACTTGGATAACCGGGTAAATTACAACGGGTACTCTTGTACTATCATGTCATTCTGTTTCAGGTTGACGAATTCTGTTGCCTTAGCATCTCTTAACTCTCTAGGAAAAAACCTATCCAGGAATGCGTTTTTAAATTCATCCCAACTTACGGGGCCTGCTCCAATGCCTCGACTGTCCCTCCACTGACAAAACCAAATGTAAGCAACTCCTTTTAGCTGGTAGAAGGCTAAGTTTGCGCTCTCAACTCCCTTCACCCCCATGATGTGGGTGATATTATGAATCTCTTCCAAGAAATCATACGGGTCCTCTTCTACCTTTGGCCCCAAAAACTCAAGTGGGTTCATTCGGAGAAAATACCTCACCCTTTTCGCCACTACCTTTCCACTCTGGGGAATACGGGTCATTGCTTGCTGATTAATCTGGGTGGTTACGGCCTATGCCAACATATTAAGGGTTTCCCGAAACTCGGCATGGGTAACATGGTCGTCCCTCGAGTTTGTCGGGGCTGGTGGTGCCTGCTGGCGATTATTACCATATCTCCTTCCATTTGCTCGTCTAGGAGGCATTATCTGCGAGCGTGTAAAGCATGAGTCAGGGGAGAGAACTGTTTAGAGCTTCATACTCTATGCACGATAGGAATCGTGAAGAAAGGGAACATTCCTAAAACTTCTCATAGCCTCCTTGTCATAAGTGTGGCGTGCTTCACACCCATGAAGAAGACTCTACGTAATGCGGCTTTCAGACACCCTAGGACACTCTAAACCTATCTCTGATATCAAGTTTTTCACGACCTGAGTTCACACCCTGGCCGTAACACGGGACAAGGAATCCCGAGAGGCTCCAAGTCAACCCATGGTGTTATCATAGGCGTACACTTAACATGAGAAACGACTGACAACATGAATAAGCGGAAGCAATAACTAGAATCTAATATGAATCATAAAGACAATTTAATAAAATTTAAATACAATGTTGAATCTGTCTAGATAAGTCTGAAAGCCTTCTACTAAACTCATGAGTTTCTTGGACAAGCCCCCAGCTAACTCTTAAAGTCTGAAAACTGAAAACATAAGAAAATATGAACACAATCACGTCCTCGGAGGATGAGGACTCACCAATAGTTGTTGAATAGGGACGAAGCATATCTAACCGCAAGACCGAGTCTGGGAACCTGAATCTATATCATGAAATGATATAGCACAAAAGGCGTACGGTCAGTACTTGGAATGTACTGAGCATGCGGGATAACAAAAACAATTAAATAAACAAATATACGATAAGGATTTAACTAAATACATTAATATAGTTGCTTCAACATGTTATTTCACATACTCTATGATTCACATTTACAGATATATACATGGAACTTCTATTTGAATATCATTATATAACATCTTAGAACTCATGCATAAGGGTCAAGTTCTGAACATTTAATAAAGGACAAATCTGAAGTTAGTATCACATACTATACTGAATCATTACTGATAATTAAGATTGATTATCATCTTGTTAAGCCGTTATAATCTGAAAGCTGGGCCATGCAAAACTGAGTTACACTGATATCATCATTAAGGGAATCTCTCTCTACTATGGAGGATCCCGGCTTTGCTAGGGAGTCTCTCTCTACTACGGAGGATCCCAACTGATGCCAAGGAGTCTCTCTCTACTACGGAAGATCCCGACTGATGCTACGGAGTCACTCTCTACTATCGAGGATCCCGACTGATGCTAGGGAGTCACTAACTACTATTGAGGATCCTGCCTGATGCTAGGGAGTCACTCTCTACTATTGAGGATCCCGACTGATGTTAGGGAGTCACTCTCTACTATTGAGGATCCCAACTGATTTTAGGAAGTCACTCTCTACTATTGAGGATCCCGACTGATTCTAGGGAGTCTCCCTCTACTATGGAGGATCCCGACTATTACTAGAATCTGAGAGGTACTGGTCTAACATTATACATACATATATATCTGGTCTATACTACTCCAGCTAATCAGAAACATGAACATACTCTGTTTTCTTCATACACCCTTCATAACGGAAGGATCGGGGATATTTTCTACTAACAACAAGCCCAACATTCAGAAATTATCATTCTCATGCTTTATCATCATAACTCATATCATCACTGAACCATACTAGAATCTCTTCATAGGTCTAACATTAATGGGCATCTTTAAATTCACATCATGCATACTACTTTCTCATCATTAAATTCTAGTTTCATATTAATCAGCATGTATCATAGAGACATTAATGATCCATATATTCAATTCATACTTCAACATGCATACATTTATTCATATAATCTAGATTTACAAGAAGCTACGTGCTTACTCATATCTCAACATATACAACGAAATCATGTGAGAAGTGTACATCTTCGTTTTATAAGACCCATTTCAAGATTTATTCTAATTCATGAGAAGAATGCATTAGATAGGATATTATCAAAGAGTTACCTCTTACCTAATTAATTCCAAACACACATACTTTATTCTCAATTATTCAAGTCCATGAACTCTATTTTAATCTCATCACATCTATCATTGACATATTCAAATTCTTAGGGGTAATCATATAGATTTCACATATTAAACATGGATGCAAGGGATTTGTGATAATTGAATGAACAATGACAAAGTCATATTTAAATCTCAAACTATTCATGAAGAATATTTTATAACTCCACACTTTTAATCCCCAAACACATAGTTCAAGGTAACCCCAATTATTTTACGTCGTACTTATCAAATAATCACAATAGATCTTGGAATTTTAAAGAGTTGTAGGAAGATTCACCATCAATTTAAAACCCTAGGTCATGCATTTTCTAGAATAGTATAAATTGGGAATTTTAAATTAAAAAAATTTGGGGCACAAGGATGGAAGAGTATCCTTGTTGAAAAACCCGCATACCTGGTATAAGAACCCTGCTCGAAATAACCCTTGAAGCTTGATGAATACCTTGATGAAGTTCTTGAATCTTGAGAAGAGAGAAGGAGAAGAGCTTTTAGAGATATCTTGAGAGAATGAGGGTTTACGCTTGTAGAAACCCTTAAAACATCCCAAACAATATACAAAAAGACGTAGTTTAAAATTTAAAAGCATAGGAGTTTAAAAGAATGCCCTTGAAGAAAACTGAAAATTTCCCCAAATCTAGAGTCACGACTCACGTAATGAGTCGTCGTCCTATCAAACGACTCATCGTCTCTCCCGTTAAGCACACTGGAAAATTCACAAAGTTTTATTATTCTTTAAACCACGACCAACATAACGAATCGTACCAGCTCCAACAACTCATTGAACCCACTCGTCAAGTGCACTAGAAGATTACTTCAGAAATTCAGATTCCTCAACTCACAATCAACATGACGAGTCGTTGCTTCCTCTAACGACTCGTCAATTCCACCCGTCAAATAAACTATATAATACTTTACGACTTCAACTCTTCACCACCCAACAACCAACCTAACGAGTCATTGCCAAGAAAGACGACTCGACAGGTTGTCCGTGGCCACTGGGCTTGCCATCCCCTCCTTATAGTTCCTCACGGGTCAAACCACAACTCGTTAGGTCTCCTAACAGTCATTCCCTGACTCGTTCTAAGGAAATTTTCTGCTGACTTTTCTGTTGAGCCTCATCTAACTCTAGGGTATGATCTTTAGGACTTTCGGGGTGTTACAATGGGAGAGGAGAGTGCAAATTTAGCCTCCTATCAGTTGAAGGGGGTTGCTCACATATGGTTATGCCAGTGGAAGGATAGTAGAGGAGTTGGAGTAGTTCCCGTGGGTTGGGATGAATTTGTGATTGCCTTCTTGGACAGGTTCTTCCCTAGGGAGTTGAGGGAGGAAAAGGCGACAGTGTTTGTCAACCTGAAATAGAACAACAGAACTATGCAGGAGTATGCTTTGGAGTTTACCCAGTTGTCCAAGTATGCACTGGAGATGGTTGCTGATCCTAGGGCTTATATGAGTAGGTTTGTGAATGGAGTGGCAGATTCGTTGGTCAAGGAGTGAAGGAGTGCCATGTTGATCAATGACATAGATTTCTCCAGGTTGGTCATATATACCCAACTGATTGAGGTGGAGCAGATGAAGAAGAGGTAGAGAGAGGCCAAAATGGCTAAGACGGGGAGCTATGGGCATTTTCAGTAGAGGTCCGGTGGCGAACATCATCCCCAGTATCACCAAAGGTCATCGACCCCAGCGCAGTCATCAGCTAGTGTTCCGTTCTGACCTAGACGTGATCAGAGGGGTAGAGTATCAGGTTTTAGAGGTTAGGGGAGCATGTCAAGAGAGCCTCACTTTTCTGCTTGAAGGAGATGTGGTAAGAGAAACATCGGAGAATGATTAGTCGGTTCAGGTGTGTGCTTCGAGTGTGGGAAGCCCGGACACATGCTCAGAGATTGCTCTTTAGCTAGGGAAGGCCATGGTAGAGGCCATGACCCAGCCACCAGTTCAATAGCTCCACCAGCACATTTAGCTCAGTAGGGCGCTTCTACTAGTACAGGTGGAGGCCAGCACCAAAACAAGTTTTATGCACTTTCATCTTGGCAGGAGAAAGAGTGCTCACCCAATATGGTCACTGGTACATTACGAGTATTTCATCTTGATGCGTATGCATTGTTAGATCATGTGGCTACCTTATCTTTTGTGACTCCTTATGTTACTGATAGTTTTGGAGTCAGTCCCAAAATCCTATCAGAACCCTTCTCAGTCTCTATTCCAGTTGGAGAGTCAGTTATAGCTCGATGGATATGCAGAAATTACCCTATCACAGTCCTTCAAAAAGTCACATCAGCCGACCTAGTAGAGTTAGACATGAACAATTTTGATGTTATTTTCAGTATGGATTAGTTACATGCATGTTATGCCTCAGTCAATTATAGAACCCATACAGTAGAGTTTCGATTTCTGGGTGAACTAGTCCTAGAGTGGAAGGGTAGTTTTGTTGTGCCTGTAGGTCACATCATCTCCTATCTTAAGGCCAAAAAGATGATCTCTAAGGGTTGTGTATACCATCTAGTTCGGGTCAAGGATTCTACATCCGAGCCCCCGACTCTTTAGTATGTCCCTGTTATATATGAGTATCCGGAGGTGTTTTTAGATGATCTACCAGGAGTCCCTCCTGAACGGGAGATTGATTTTGGTATCGATCTTCTCCCTCATACACAGTCTATATCTATTTCTCCTTATAGAATAGCTCCAACTGAGCTAAAGGAGTTTAAAGATCTCCTAGACAAGGGTTTCATCGGGTCTAGTAAATCCCCATGGGGTGCACCAGTTCTCTTTGTTCGGAAGAAGGATGGTTTCCCTTAGGATGTGTATAGGTTAGCGGCAGTTGAACAAGGTTACAATAAAAAATAAGTATCCCCTCCCCGGGATTGATGACCTATTTGATCAACTTCAGGGTGCTAAGTGTTTTTCAAAGATAGACCTCAGATCCGGATATCATCAGCTTAGAGTTAGGGAGAGTGACATTCCGAAGACAGCCTTCACGACTCGGTACGATCACTATGAGTTCGTAGTTATGTCTTTTGGACTAATGAATTCTCCTGTAGCTTTTATAGATTTGATGAATAGGGTGTTCGAGCAGTATCTAATATGTTCGTGATTGTTTTCATAGATGATATTCTTATATACTCTCAGAGTGAGGAGAAGCATGTCGATCATTTGAGGATTATGTTGCATATTCTCAAGGATCGCCAGTTGTTTGCTAAGTTCAGCAAGTGTGAGTTTTAGCTGAACTCAGTGGCATTCTTGGGCCATGTAGTGCTAGTGAGGGTGTGCAGGTGGACTCTCAAAAGATAAAAGTGGTGAAGCATTGGCCTAGACCAGTTAGTCCTATGAATATTAGGAGCTTTTTGGGTTTAGCTGGCTACTAAAGGAGGTTTATTGAGAAATTTTCATTCAATGCAGTACCGTTGACTAAGTTGACCCAGGAGAAGGTCAAATTTCAGTGATCGGATGCTTGTGAGAAGAGTTTTCAGGAGTTAAAAACTCGACTCGCTTCAGCCTCAGTGTTGACCTTCCGGAGGTATATGTATATATGTTTGAGATCTCTCAAGAGAGTTTTTCCCTAAAGGGGCTCATCCTGATATCGATATCATGGTTTAGTATCCTTAGCCTTGGCAAGATTTTGGACGGCTCTCCCCACTTGAGTGTGATAGATGGAGCATCACGTAAACTCTATCGTAGTGGTATCGGTTACAATGAGTCTCCCATTGTTCCTCATGATTTCAGTTACTCATGTTCACCACTTATAATATTATGTTTTGCAGCAAATTTGACCCAATGATTAGTTTATGAGATTTTATTTACAATTTCAGCTATGACAAGCCATATGATTTTTATTTTTAAATCTTGGATCACTATGTTCAGTTATGATGACCAGCTTATGATTATGTATATCTCATATACAACTTTCAGCATGCAGACCTTACTATCATGATCTTTTAATTTATATGCATGATTTCAACTACCATTTTATTAAGTATGTTTTACTTACCTTACATTTCAAGTACTGACCGCATACTCTATGCTATATCATCTCATGATATAGATTCGGGTGATCCAACTTAATTGTCAGCTTGCTCCCATCTTAGTCCAATCCAGCCCCTGCTTTGGGTGAGTCCTCATTTTTTCAAGGAAGTTAGTAGTTATGTTTTGCGTGTTATTTCAGTTTTCAGACTTTAGCGAGCTAGTTGAGGGTATTGTCCCATTAGCTCATCAGATGTTTTAGAGGCTTTTCAGACATGATGTAGATGATTCAGCTTGTTGAATGTTGACTCTATTTACGGCCTTTGTTATATTTCAAACTTCCGCTTATTCATGTTGCCTTTAAATTCCGCTTTAGTTATTCTCTTGAATTGCTATGAGTTAGCTTGGAGTCATTCGTGGTTCTGGGTTCCGTGTCTCGATCCGGAATCTCAGCTTGGATCGTGACAAGTAATAAAAAAATTGAGAAGAGATTATATATTACGACATAAATTAGGGTAAACTAGTAATAAGAAAAATCTCCCAATTAATATTTTTTTTAGTGAGTGCATAAAAGAGAATCATGTAAGATAATTTGAAATTAAGAGAGCAATTTTAAAAAAAAATTATAGTGTGTTGGACATATTTTAGCAGATGTCTTATTTTCTGACTTATTAATTTCATATTTACCATGTAATATTATTTTTTTCATCTAATTTTTAATTTGTTCTAAAATATGTGATTTTTTAAGAAATCAAAAAGGTAGTATTAATTAGTTTATTTTTAAAATTATTCTTGTCAAAGATGTTGAACAAATTTCTAAAAGATTTTTTAAAACTTCTTTATACTTTTTTATATGT
>JACEIK010007965.1:32771-54784 GCA_018107945.1 Datura stramonium
ATATAAGATGTAATTTATACATGTTGTTGATTATAGATCTAGTCAATGATGAGTGATTTATAAACAGGTTAAGCTTAGTTATTTATTCATCTTTCAATTCAGTCATTATTTATGTATGTAGTATTCCAAGATTATGAAGAGCTAGGTTCATTGGAAGGTAATACATACCCCATCTGTAGCCAAGATGGCAAACTGATCTCTGTGGGTTATGTTTCTGGATGTCAATTCTGGTTCAGAAATAAGGCCAAAGTCTTTTAAGTAGTAATCACCAAAGGCTCTTGATATTGCTAGTCCAGGTCCTTCAACTGTGGGCATCCACACTCTGTACACCCCTGGTTCATCCTCGCATGACAAAACCCGGCCTCTTGACTGCATTATTCGCTCGCTTTCCCCTGTAATCATTCAGATACTTAGTCTTTTCAAAAAATGCTCAAATTACATTTGCCAAAATTAAAACTCTATATCATGTGAATATGGATGAGAAACTAACGAGGTAAGTTGGGTTTGAGGTCAACAGTGAGCTGAACTGATACCAATCTACCATCATCATCTGTTGTTGCCAATACAGCTCGTGAATCTCCAACATTTGCTACTACCAGCAGATCACCCTGAAGTACGTCACATATAGAAGTTTTCAGACAGGAGAATGAAATCATTGTGACCACATGTTAACGGGCATATTAGTCATAGGAATTGGATGGAGTTATTGATGAATTTGCACCAGGTATATATGTCTGACCAGCAACATCAAGCACTTGGAGGATCTACAGCAACATCAAGCATTTGATGGCTCATGGTTGGGATTATATATGAAGTCAATACATGAATTCATTATTGTCAGTAAATTTTAGTCACTGATACAGGTACCATATATTTAAGCAATCTTGGAAGAAAAACTGCCTTATTACTTTCACCAAGTAAAAGTATTGTAGTTTAAACAATAGCTGTCCGCTCCTTATTCTAAACTCATTCGGCAACCAGGAAATTAGCATATATTTACCCACTCCTGATGCTGAAAGAATAAGGCTACCAGGCTTTCTAAGGCTCCAAATGCTTGTTTTTTTTTTTTGTTGCTCCAGAAGTAAATATATATAAATAAGTACGATGTAGGAAACAAATACTGGAGTTATCATCAAATGGAAACTCATATGTAACAACTAAACGTGGGCCTCTCTAAATCTTCGGCATTCCAATCCTGCCTTCCCTGTTACATGCATTGACACTTACTTTAGCTGGTAAACGACAGAGTTGCAGTGACAAATTGAAGTAAATGTCACTTGCTTCTTTATCCTTCCGTCCTGATAATCATAGAGTACTCTAACTAGTAAACTGTAGATTAATTTTTACCTGTCTAACGAGCGTCAAAGCTGTGGTACCACTGTAGAAAGAGTCAGCATGCTGTTCGAGCTCTTGATCGATGATGGAGCAAGTGTTAAGGTATGAGTGCTTCCAAATGTCAAACTGGAAATTACAACTTCTATCTATTCCAATCCCATCACCATCCATGGTGTGGGCAACCCGTTTCTGCCAATTACGCAGCAAAGCTGGTGGCATCAGTTTTCTGACTCTTTTAGCAACAAGATGACCCCAAGGACCATGCCCATCAAACACCCCACAGAAGATCATGCCATCTTGGCATCCAAAGTCCTAAATCAACAACCTTCAGATGCATCAATGCCATTATGGGTCTTAGAAAGTTACACGAGTATTGCAAAAGACGAGATTCTCATACCTCCCACACAATAAATCTATCCTGATTGATACCCTTCTTCCCTCCTTTGGAGTAAGCAGCAGCCAAATTCTCAGAGACACCAGCTACACAGCCAGATGATGTTAACATCATCTCGTTCTTTTTGGCTTCCTTAGCCATTGCATCTGCAGCTTCCCTTCCGACATCATGCTTACTTGTCTTCCCATTTCTGATTGCTATAGATTTGGTAAAGCCAGTGAAAATAGAAGAGAACTGCACCATTTTTTTTTTGTTCCCAAGTATACCTGCAGATTTTACCAAGTACAAATTATGGAGACATTAGGACTCCTTGTGACTACAATACATATAAAAATAACCCAAAAAGACTGAAATGGTAGTACTCCAACATTTACAGAAAAATTAAGTTATAATCCACCAATTACAACTTAAAACAAATTTTTGTCCATATGCATGTTTCTTGTGATCAACTTATTCAGCCTCCATTTTATAATAAAGAGCAAGTGATTTATCTTTCTGGAGAGATGTTAGACCAGAGTTATAACTTTTCCACCCTTTTCCCCTTTCTGCAGAGAACATGCCAACATATATAGGTGAAAGAAGCCATTGAATTTGAAAAATATGTACTCCATGCATTTAATTGGTAGACTCCATAAGAGTTAGGACTATTTGGTTCCTTATATAAGAAGTGAAGGTTAAATTACTTGGAATGATGATGTCTCCACTCTCCAGGAAAAAGTAAAAAGAAGGAAGTTGGCATTAGCTTAAGAAGAAAAAGGCCATTTATTGTAAATTGGAAGCTCTATTCCAGAAATGAAAGGTTTTCTCTACTGATTCTCCTGATCAAACGAAAAACAAGATCAAATCAGCAATAGTGAAACTCACTGTGGCCATGCGAACTATGCTAGGTAATTAAGTGGAAAAGGGATAGGAGTATAGAAGGCTGCGTTTGATCCTGAGGGTTGCCTCCAACCCTATTTTCCAAGTCATAAGAGAAAAGGTCCAGATCACTCACCCCTTGTCCCTACAAGAAAATATATGCTAGTAGTAACTAGTAATAGTTGTCTTTGCCAGTACCATATACACTTGCAATAATTTGGATCCAAAGAGGCAATAATTAATGTACCCTAGTTCCAGATGGAAGAGAGAAGCTAGAATTCCATTCCATCACATCATTTAAATTAATTAAGCTCACAGGCCACAGCTGAAGATGACCAGAGTTTGTTGCCAAAAACATATATAATTAATCTCTAAACTTCAGTTTCCTTCATATATATTATCTCCCAAGGAAAGAAGTGTCAAGTGGAGGAGCAAAATAAGGGTAAAATGAAAAATTAAAAGTCTTGTCATTCTTTTTAGAACAGGCTTTTCAAATAGAACAGGTTTTAAAAAAAAACAGTAGTGCCACATAAAACATTTATTTTTGGTCTATCAAAATAAACGTATCATCAAGAATAACTCACAGCAGCAACAAACAAACTTCTTTTGAGCTAAGAACAGTAGAGAAAACAGTTTGATTTGGAAGTCATGCACCTTAATAAATTATTTTTGTCTCCTTGATAGATCGCTCTGTCTTCAGATTACGGAATCCTGGCCGGCAAGCTTTAGGAAGCATGCAGGTCTCCCGCAGAGCCCCGGCGAAACTCCGGCGACAAAAGCTGATTGGAGAGAAGCTTTCTGTTCCATTCTTGACTCTTCATTCATCCCGAGTTGCAGTCTAATATATATGGCGCCTTCGATGCATGCCAACATTTGAGAGGGGTTAAATTACGAAACAGCCCTTGGTCATGAGATCCCCAATTGATGATAATGGTAGGGGCACCTTTGTCAACTTGCATTTGCTTTTGACCTTTATTTTTCTTTCCTTGTTTATCTATAGTTTTGGGGCCAGCCAATTGTGCAGGAGCATATAGTTTAAGATATCAAATTAATAATAGCCATGCATTGTTATTAGTTGCTTAAGAAATAATGTTAAACTAATGAAGGTAAAATTTGACATACATATATTGAAATAGATTAATTAGTAGGCCTGGTAATTAAATATAGTATCTTTATGGTTCTAAATAGATGAATTTAGTACGCTGCTGCAGTAGTAGTTGATGTGAATAATTTATTCGTTAGAAATAATTAAACATTATCATCCTGATTTAAATAATCGTAGGTGCTATTTGACGTTTTCCATATATATGCTATTATTGGTTCGGCGGTTCATTAAACATTAATCTATGTTCATTGTTAATGATTTGTCTCATT
This sequence comes from Datura stramonium, assembly GCA_018107945.1. NCBI lineage: Eukaryota > Viridiplantae > Streptophyta > Magnoliopsida > Solanales > Solanaceae > Datura > Datura stramonium. The sequence goes on from JACEIK010007965.1 coordinate 36,733, forward strand.
AATGTCTTTGTTTTCTTGTTGTACTATACTAGAATAACAAATTGAAAACAGGTGGCCTTTTGTTTAGATATAAGTGAAAAAGTTTTTTCTTTAATTTTTTTTTTCCAAAACTCAAGTGTGGTCCCATGAGTAGTTGAAAATCTTGATATTTCTAGACCTTAATCAGCATAAGTTGATTGTAAATGAGAGATTTGTGTGAATATTGCCGATGATGTCATTTGATATAGGTTCACATAAGAATAAGAGAATTTAAGAAAAGAAAGCGAGAAATAAGGTAAAAAAAATAAAAGAAACCTTACTTGAAGAGCTGCGCTACATTGCAACAAGCTTCACAGCGCATTTTCCTGACGAGAAATTTTATTTGAGGACAGTTTTGAAAAGAAATTCATTGGTATACCTCTTTGACCTATATAAGTTTGAGTTCATCTTTAATAGAGTAAAGGAAGGGAGGAGTGACATTTTGGGGGAGAGAAAAGGGGAAAAGAACGATAAGTCCAAAAAGATTTCAATCACAATCAATTCAACACGAAAGTTTGGGTAGAGGATTCAGTTGTAATGTCTTCAAGCTTTTTATTATATTCTCTAGTATATTTTTTTTTCTTCTCATATACAAAGTACCCTTTTAATAGGGCAAGAATGATATGGTATTTTGATTGTTAATCTTGGTTTATTTTATTATTTTGTTGCATAAAACTTGTTGATGAATATTTATATTGAAATTGTGAAATTAGTTATTTTTCATTTTAATCCAAAAAAAAAAACAATGCCTTGGTACGTTTCTTAGCATCTTATATTCAATTCTTATTTGATTATTTTATTAAGTAATCAAAAGAGCTTAAGGATTATCGTTAAGAATTGAAGTTAGAAAGCATCCACAAGAAGCTTTTTTTGAACTAATCTTTTGGTGCTCTATCACTGTTTATTCTGTTTATCATTACTTTGTCTGTCACGAGTTAAATTTATTTGAAAGAAGAATTTTACTTATTGATGGAAATTATAATCAACTTTTCGAATTCGCAAGAATCAGAAATACATTATCCTAAGTATTGAACAAGAGTATACCTATAGGATAACAATCTCGCACCTATTTCGTCTGTCGCCCTAGTTAATCTCACTGATAATAAGAAACTTTGATACCCATTCCCAATTAATATTGTGTGATAGTTTACATGTTTAGGTTTTCATTGCAATAGTCGTGGTTTGCAACTACATCACCTTAAGATTTATTTTTCTAAATATTACTAAGCAAGTTTGTTTGAGATATTATTTGTACCAATCCCTGTGGAGACGATAATTTATCTATACTATCTTTAACAAGCGAAGAGCTTAAAAATAATGTGTAATTTGTGTTCGTCAAATTTTAATGCCACGACGGCCACAATCATAGAGAAAATTATTGGACAAGAGTCATCGTCTAACTGTGGAATAGAAAAAAGTTGAAAGCGTTTTTTAGAACTTCATGTTCGGATGGTATTGCTGGGGATTGGCGATAATTAGTATTGAAACAAAAATTTTCATATTAATTCAGACATTTATTTTTATTTATTTTTCTTTTAAGTTAACCGAACAAATTTTCTCTAATTGCAGGTAACATGTACTAATCTCTACTAGTGTATGGCACGATCTTCCTCAAATGAGATCATTCAGTACATTCCAGAATCGAAGAAGTTTTTACGCCTTCTAAAAAGATAATCTCAGGGCAGACTTATAATTAGAGCATCATGGCTGAAAATCCTTGGAATGCTGCACTGGAGAATCCACTCAATCCCAATCATGGCAATCGTCCCCCTGGCTAGGAGAATGATGCTGAAGATCACGAGATCGTTAATCGTAGACACCTTCACCATCCTGTCGAAATGGAGGACTAAGTTGATCAAAATAATGGTAGGACGAGGAGATTGATGGGAGACTATGATAGAAAGAACTAAAATGAGATACAATCCGGTGTTAGATGCCCACCTATCGCGGCCAACTATAATTGTGTGTTCACAGGGAAGCAGAACAAAAGATCCAACCAGTCACCTAATGGATTTTGAGGAAATCATGAACACCAATGGGGTATTTGACGATTCCATATACTTAAGGGCATTGCTATTCTCTCTAAAAGATGATGCAAAGATTTGGCCGAGGAGTCTACCTTCAGGATCAATCCGCACTTGGAAAGAAATGACGACAAAGTTCCTTGATAAGTACTTCTCACCGATAAAAATAGCAAGAATGAGGAAAAAATTAGAAATTTTAGAAAAATCAAATAAAAAAAATTATATTTGAAGCATGTGAGAGGTTCAAAGAATTATTGAGAAGATTCCTTCACAATGGGACAAAGTCGCAATGCAGTTGGCCAGTTTTTAGAAAGGTTTGACACCAACTTCACAAAGAATACTAAATAATGTAGTGGGAGGTCCCATCATGAAAAAGACGTCTGAGGAAGCAATCAATATTCTAAATGAACTGTTAGATGATGTTGACTAGTGGGTCGCAGACATACCGAAATAAATAAGACAGTGGAGATACATCAAGTGGATGCTTACACTATCGTACATGCTCAAATAACATCTGTTGCCAAATATGTGAAATAGTTGATCAAAGCCCAAGTACAAACATAGCCACCAATAATGTGCGATTTTTATAGAGGTGGACATCCAACTCATGAGTGTCAACAAGGGTCAGTTATGGAAGAAGGGCTGAACGCGGTTGTAACTTTTGATAGACAAAACTACCAAAGGGAAACAATTTCAATGAAATGAGACAGAGGCATCCTGAATTTTTTTGGAGTTCACCAAATGGCAGTTTAAATGCAAGATAATAGAAAAATTCTAGAACTCAAGAACAAGAACCTCCAGGGTACTAGAATCAACATCGAAAACAATATCAGCAGGCTCAATAAGGAAATCAATCGAGCGGGAATATCTTATGAGAACATTCATCACCAAGGTTGACGAGATGTTTGAGAACCAGGGAGTAGCTATCTGCATCTTAGAAAAATAAGTTAGGCAAATTGCTAACTAGATTTTTGAGATAACTCCTGAAACTCTTCCAAGAGACATAGAGAGGAATCTTCCTCCAAAATAAATAAAAGGTGGTAACTTTGCAAAATGGAAAGATGTTGAAAGACATCTGCAAAAATCAAATTGGTGAAATGACAAAAAGTGAAGAGGTGACACAAGAACATCATGAATTGTCAGAGTGGAAAGTTAAAGGAGAGTCTAGTGAAAACAAGAAAGGAAAAGAAAAGGAGGAACTTGAAGAAACTAAACACATGCATGAATTACCATTTCCTCAAAAGATGAAACAAGAAAAACTTGATAAATGTTTTGGTAAATTCCCGGAGGTGTTGAAATAACTATATGTGAATCTTTCACAAAGGTGATCACTCAGATGCTCACATATGCAAAGTTTTTGAAGGAGAATTTGTCTAGCAAGAGAAATTGGAGGAGACGTTAGTAGTTAAGCTAAATGCTTAATGTAGTGCTATCCTTCATAATAAACTTCCTTAGAAATATGGTGACTCTAGGAGTTCACTATTTCTTGTTTGTTATAAAGCATTCAGTTCGAGAAATCTTTGAGCGATTTAGGGGCTTCTATAAATCTAATGCAATTTTCTATCTTCAAAAAGTTGGAAGGAGAGCTAGGAATCATCAAATCCGTACCAGTATCATTGCAGTTAGCAAACCAGACCACAATTATCCTTGAAGGTATAGTTGACGATTTTCTAGTTCGGGTAGACAAGTTTGTGTTCCTGGTTGACTTTATTATGGTGGATACGGAAGTTAACAAAGAGGCCTCTTAATTTTTGGGAGAACATTCCTAGCTACTGGTAGAGCAATAATTGATATATATGAAGGGCTGATGACGTCTAAATTTACTCCTCACAAGGAGAAAGTGTAAATAGTCATCGAAGTATAATTACCCAACTCGTGAGTCAGGATCGAATCCACAGGGAATAGAGATTTGATGGCATAAAAGTTTTCTATCAAACTGAACTAAATTGCATCATTGCATTAAAAATATAAAAGTAAATGTTGGGAGAAAGTAGGATCACAATTTGAATTTAAATCAACTACAAATTAAAAATAAGGAAACCAACTTAAATGAACAAAGATAAGCAGGGATAGGGGTGCGCTATTGATGGGACATCAATTGGATTAGGATTAACTAGAAAATCAAATTATTACTCACAAGCATAAATAATCATGGATGAGGTGGCACCCGATATTTTTCAACTGCTTGGGTGCCTTTTTCCTCGGGTTTTCTCAAACCCCAAGGTCCCAAATAATTCATCCACTATGGCTTGGGTTATAATTGAACTATATCTAGCCTAAGCTCTTTAATGGGTGTAAGAAAATAGATTTTGGCTATCTCTAGCCCAACTCCGCATAATCAAGACCAAAATACCCACCATTATTTTCTCATACATATTCTATTCTCCTTTTTTAAGCAATAATAGAATAATAAACACACCCATATTTGCAACTATGGATAATTCAATATTTGGAGAAAACAACAAACTTATACTAAATAAGTAATTATAAGATCAATCTAGCAATACCCAATCCAAGTTAGCCTCAACCATGCACACACCCCTAGCAAAATATTTAGCCACTCATAGATGAAATAGAATTCATCACTAAAAGTAAATTCCAAGCTTGAATTTGCCTTCAATGGAGGTTTTTACCTTTAGGAAGAAGAAAGAGATGAAGAAGAGTTCTCTCTATTTTTATCTCTCTAGAAAATTAAAAACTATCCAATGCAATACAATTTGATACTCTAATGAGAGGGAATATTCAATACTTTTCAAGGAATGTACAAAAGTAGGTTAAAGATGCCCCTCTTTTTCTGTGTTGGACGATTTTGCCCTTTTGATGACGGCCTCACTTGCGAGACACCGGCGTTCCGCCAGTGCTCATCCGTGGGGCACCGATCTATCGCAACTGGGGCCAGTAACTTTTGTAGTAGTCTGGCGTTGGCACCGACAATTCGCAGGTACTTTTCTTTAAACTTCATGGTTTTTTTCAATCCCTTGCTTTCTCTATTTAAATTGAATGCCTGCAAAAACCAAAGAGAAAGAACATAAAATCCTCCTAAATGACCTGAAAATTAAGTAAAAGCTCATGTTTAAAAACCTAATGTGTTGGTAAATTACCAACTTATCAAACCCCAAGCTTGGACTATTTTTTGTCCTCAAGAAAGACAATGCTTTACAGCTAAGCAATTGAAGTAAACATGTCACACTACATGAGATTTTGCACAAGGGACCACTAGGACTAAGACAACCCCAAAATCGCTCACCGACTCAAAGAAAAAGAGGAGACTCAATGCTATATGCAAATGTTTCAAGAGATGACTACAATCAATTGTCATGATTCCCAGTTGCTTCCTTCATTCAAAATAAGGGGCATAGTTGATCAAACAAGCTTATACGACATCTTAAGTCATTGAAAATTCACATTTAAAGTTTGTCGTAAAGCACACTGCATTCTTGTTTCAATCACCTCTTTTGGTACGTGCAAGCATGTTATCCAAGGAAGTGATACTACTCATATCAAGAGAGAATCCCATTTTATTTTCAAGCAATTCACACTCAAAGGGATTATAGAATGAAATAAATACGTTCACTCTCACAAAGAAATTCTCATGTACACAACTTGACCCATAGGCTTGCCCTTTGTGTAACTCGCCACTAATGTAGAGTTGCTACACTTAAAATCAATTAGGACTTGGAGGTCATAATGAAGGCTAGGGGTAAATGTTGGATGACTTTTTAGTTCTAGTGATTAGAACCTCCCTAATGCCCTTTTTGTGAATATTATTGCATACTCCATTTTCACTTGAGATCACCCCCACCTTATCTCTCCTTGATCAACATTTTCACTTTTGTAACAAGAGCCACCCTTATATCTCCTTAGTTACCACTTTTAATCTCATTTAAGCAAGAGGTAGCACCTTTTCACAATTCTTTTTTTTCTTTTTTTTTCTAAGGGTTAAAGGTTCTTTTCACCCAACCAATTCATTCATTTCCTCATAATTTGGTGCTATCTCACATTGGAGCTCATATTATTTTTCTCATTTTCATTTTTGCAACCCTTAAATTAGGCTTTGCCTCATTTTTCCTTTTTCTATTCCCACACTTTTGGGACTCAAACATCATTTTTGCATTTCTTCTCATAACTAGCACTAGGGAAGATGGGTGCCAAACAGGAATTACAAAAGGTTAATAGCCTTGTAATGTCGTTCTCAAGGAAAAGGTTTAAAGGCTCAACATTAGCTAAGGATTCATGTTCAAGGGGGTCATATAGGTGAAGTAGCTATCAAAAGTAGGCCTAAAATCATATTCTAAGTGCAGCTACATCTAGGATTTCGCCTTGAGTCACACTTGGGGAAAGTTCTAGAAAACTATTTATGCATGAAAATTAAGCTAAAATCTTGCCCCACAAGGCATTACCCTTCAACGAGTTCACACAATTTTCATAACCACATCAAGAGTATGACTTAAAACAAGATAGCATGTGAATCAAAAGCCAAACAAGGAATGTGCAACTTATGACAAAAGAGTACTCAACTTTTAAATTCAAATGCCCCTTTTCCCTAAATTTATTTTTTTCTATGCCATTTAAATTTTTTTTGATGGTACCTCTCAAAAGAAATCGCAATAACCAACTCAAAAAGGACACTAAACTAGGCATTTTTCCTTAAAAGAGTCGCCTCTCAATCCATCATTGGAAAATTTTCACTCGGTTCGACAATAAAAGAAAAGAAAAGAGAAAAAATCACTCCTTAGAAAAGAACTGTGGCATAAAGAAAACCGTTGGAGTTTATTTACTAACTACTATGAACAAAGGCGATAATAAAACATGGGTCAATAACATTTTGCAATTTAGAATAATCCATCATTGGCACTAACAATTGATGTCGCCCAAATTACACCTCACAATTGAGATATAAGCGGTCGATTGTCAAATATAGAACCCAACAAAGGTTGAGGTCGATCCCACAGGGAATATGGTAAGAACTTAAGTTAATGCAAATAACTATTACTATTGATTTATTTATTTCCAAAGGGGAAAAATATAGAATAATAAACAAAGTAAAATTACTAAATATTGAAATCAAATTCAGTTTGTATTCAATTAGCGACTTGACTAAGTTGTGTTCCCCAAGATTTCATAACCTAGAAAGACTTATACTAGTGATCTATTCCACTGTTTAATATGCAATATTGGTAAGTTTTCACCTAAATGGTTGATCCCTATCTAGATGATTATCACCATCCAACTTGGTCCGTATACGGGTGTAGGTGTACTTTAATTGACCTTTACCCTTAATATCAGTTAGCTTTATCCCGGATAAGTTCAGAAAGCGATTAGATGAGGGTTGATAGCCTCAAATCTCCATTTTTAATCCATTTTCCCATTATTTACCTCCATGATTGATAAGTAAGAATAAGGCAAGTTCAACGTTTGCAAGCGTCAAGAATCAATCAAAAGCAGAAGAAAAAAAACAATACATGCATAAAACCGTTCAAGAATCACTAAGTGTTCTTACCTATGTGTGTTAATTCATCTTGGTTCCCTATAAACCTAGTTATGAGTTTAGCTACTCATGCTTGTATTATCGCAATCACAAAATATTGAAGAAATCATAATTGCAACTTACAAATTATTGTACGATAAAAACCACGTAGATTGAATAAAAACTTCTCAATAGATGAATAAACTCCGTGACACTTTGTTTCTTGAATCAAGAACAATTGACAAGAACAATTGATCAATACCAAAATTATAGTTGAAAACTAATAAAGTCGGCTCTCTCAATTACTCTAGAACTGTAAGAAAAATCGTCTGAAAATCCTCTCAAAAATCGTACTTCAAAAATAAACCTAAACTGTGTATTTATAGTTCCAAGAAATCATTTTCCTAATTAAAACTGGAAACTAGGTCGGCAGTGGCAATGAGCTTGGTGATGATTCATTTGGCCCTCTGATGAGTCATTCCTTGCTTAAAACAGTTGTCTTCGGCAACATACCCAATCATGGAAATGGGTCACCTAACGACTCGTCCTGCCTGAGCACGAGTCGTTAGGTCCCTCGTGGTATCCTTCCTAAAAAATTCTAGTGTACCTTATGGTTGGTCCCAGTGATCTGCCAATGAGTCGTTCCTTCATGTGACGACTTGTGATGTCTGTCGTCAACTACACTGGCCACTTTGTTAAAATTTCCTCTTTCAGCTTTCACGGTTGACCTCACAACTCGTTACCAGTTGTAACGAGTCGTTTCCACAACTCGTCAGGTACACTGTCTTGTATCATCAAAAATCCATCTTTTTCCCATGCCTTAAGAAACAAGTCGTGCCTCCTGCCAATGACTCGTGAAGTGCCTAACAGTCACCTTTTTAGTGATTTTCAGCATTAGTTCGGCCAGTTCACCCCTGAACCTATTTTCTTGCAATATTAAGCACAAAACACATCATATCCATATAAACATACCCGAAATGTGCATAATTTCTTGGTTTTAAGCGTCAAAAGTGCCTTAAAATCATGGCACATCAACACCCTCAACTTAGAACTTTTGCATGTCCTCAGGCAAAAATAAAATAAAATAAAACAGACTAAACTACTTCGACGCTTCAATCGGAAGAACTCTAGGAAACTTACGGCAGCCACACTTACACATCAAAATCAAATTTTCTAACCCCTCCCTCATCGTATCAAATCAAATCACTATGCATATGCAAAATTTCCAACCATAACACAGAGGAATCAAGACATGAAAAAATACTGTCACCTGCAACCATGCACATAAATCTATAACACTGCCTCAGACAATTTGCAGATGATTTTATTGACCAAATGTTCTCACCTCAAAGAGGTCCCATACTCACAAAAATATATATGATTATGTCAATAAATTTCTCTTGGGACTAGGTGAGATTCACTCACTCTCATAAAGAAATTTGAACTCTTTGCATACAATACCATAGGCTTGCCTTTAATTTCAATACCTCAATTTTCGGACAAGTAGCTAGGATCACTATAGGACTTTCTAAGCTTGTAACGTAGGCTCAGGCTTGGGTATGGTACATATGGAATTAGTAGCTCAATCCTCATTGGCACTACACACTTCTTGGCTCCACTTTTCACTTTTTTTTTTCCTATTTTCTCCCTTTTTTCTTTAACTACTTTTTTTTCTTTGCTTTTGCAACTACGGATGTGATTTCTCTTTATTCAAACACTAATTTATGCCACACATTATTTTTCTTTTCTTTTCTTGTTTTTTGATAATAATTTTTAATTTTCTTTTCATCATGCATACCACATCCGCTCTTTTTCTTTTCATTACCTAATTTTCTTTCCACCTGGATCTTCTTAATCACCCCTATAATAACCACCCTCAACTTAGGCGATTTTCCTGAGTTGAAGTTCACAATGTCCAAGGAGGGACCAGGGCCAAAACAGATTTATTCATAATAAAATCTGGTAAGTGAACTGGTGTAAATAGAAAGAAAGGTCAATTTAATCTCAAACATTTGGATCAAGGGATTTTTATTAACTTTGGGTAGGTCTTTTAGGCTAAAGTGGACTCATAAATCAAAAATGGCCTACGATCCTTTCCTAGTTTCCTATCCTCTATCTCGGTACGATTGACCAGGAAAGTTCTAGATTGACACACATAATCGAATTCAGCTATTAAACCTCACTCACAGATAGCACAGGTCAACATCATCATTTCTACCAATTGCTAGTTCAGGTACAACAATACAATGATAAACAAGTTCATAGTTTCAATTCCATGCAAAGATTCACAAAGGTCATACTTGTCAACTTTCACATACACATATACAATTTTTTTCCGGAGGGGTATCAAATTATCAAACAACAGTTATTTTCAACAATTTTAGCTCTTGACTGCTTTCAATTTTCCTACTTTCCTCCAAATGACACAAAAAACATGAAATAAAATCCTAAACATGCTGTTTCTACTAGATATGGAACACCCGAGGGAAAAATATATCTGGCAAGAAAAACCCTCGGGTTATGTTCAACAAAAAGAATGCACAGGTATCCCTCCCCACCCCCATCAAGAAAGCATGCGTCTTCCTCGATGCATATATATACCAAAAAAACTAAGGAAATAGGGAACATACCTGTGCGACCTAGGTGTCAGCTACCTAGTCGGTGGAGGGTATAGATACGCCTCCAATGTCATCTCCAAATTTACCGGCTGGAACCGGTGCATTCTCAGATCCAATAGAGCTCGTGCCTTCTCCACAAACTCTCGCTGCCTCAGTCTCGGTTCTCTGTCGAGCCTCCTCTCTCAATTCATGTAGCGCTCTCTCTATCTCACTCTGCTCCCATTTTTGCTGACGGAGCAGAGAAGCATCAACATCAACACTTGCCTCCTCATGAGGCCTCTTCCCCTTATGTTTGGGATGAGTTTCACACTGCATTCATGGATCGGTTCTTCTCTTGGGAGATGAGGGAGCTCAAGGCGGCAGAGTTTGTTAATCTGAAGCAAGGTAGCATGTATGTCCAAGAGTATGCATTGGAGTTCACCTAATTATCTAAATATACTCCACAGTTGGTGGCAGATCAGCGAGCTTGGGTGAGCCACTTTGTGCATTGAGTAGTAGATTACTTGGATAATGATTGCCGGATCGCCATGCTTCACCGAGACATTGACTTTCCCCGTATTATATTGCATGTGCAGCAGATAGAGTCGGTCTATAGGAGGCAGAGAGAGGCCAAAAGGGCTAGGACCGACAACTACGGGGTTTCTCAGGCCAGGTCAGGAGGTGGACCACGTCAGCAGACCCGACACAGGTCCATTGCTCCAGCTCCATCATCGGCCAGCACGCCATCCAGGTTTAGGGGAGACCAGGGAGCAGGCTACAGGCTCGAGGGATCATGGTAGCATGCAGGTGGAGTGCACTTTCTCAACTTGTGCAAGATGCAGCAAAAATCATCCCAGGAGGTGCCTGGTCGGTACTGATGCTTGTTTCGATTGTGGCAAACCCGGGCACAGGATCAGAGATTGCCCTACAGCTAGTTCTACCGCTCCAGCAGCACGACCCCCTCAACATGGTGCCTCCACTAGTTCGGCAGGTGGTCAGCGCCGAAACAAGTTTTATGCCCTAGAGCCTCACCAGGAGCAGGAGGCTTCGCCAGATGTGGTCACGGGTATGTTGCAAGTCTTTCATATTGATGCTAATGCTTTGTTAGATCTAGGAGCTACCTTGTCTTTTGTGACCCCTTACATTACTAGTAGTTTTGGAGTTAGTCCTGAAATTCTGTTAGAACCGTTCTCCGTATCTACTCCAGTCGGTGAATCAGTTGTTGCTAGGCGGGTATATAGAGGTTGCCCCATTACAGTGTTGCATAAGGTTACCTCCACGGACCTAGTAGAGTTGGCCATGACAGACTTTTATATCATCTTGGGTATGGAATTGTTGTTTGTATGTTATGCTTTGATTAATTGTAGGACCCCTGCAGTGGAATTTTGATTTTCGGGTGAGTCAATTTTGGAATGGAAGGGTAATTCCGCTATACCATCCGGTCGGTTTATTTCATACCTTAAGGCTAGGAAAATGATCTCTAAGGGTTGCATGTACACCTAGTTAGGGTTAAGGATGTAGAGTCCGAGACCCCGACTATTCAGTTAGTTCCAGTGGTGTGTGAGGATCTGGAGGTATTCCCCGATGATTTGCCAGGTGTCCCTCCTGAGCGGAAGATTGATTTCAGAATAGATCTTCTTCTCGACACGCAACCTATATCTATTCCTCCTTATAGGATGGCTCCAACCGAGCTAAAGGAGTTAAAAGAATAGTTGAAGGACTTGTTGGATAAGGGTTTCATTAGATTGATCAAGTCTCCATGGGGTGCGCCGGTTCTCTTTGTTCGAAAGAAGGATGGATCCCTTCAGATGCGTATTGACTATCGACAACTGAATAAGGTCATTGTCAAAAATAGGTACACCTTGCCTAGGATTGATGATTTATTTGACCAGCTCCAGGGTGCCAGGTGTTTCTCGAAGATAGATCTCAGGTCTGGGTATCGCCAGCTCAGAGTTCGGGAGTGTGATATCCCAAAGACAGCCTTCAGGACCCGGTATGGCCATTATGAGTTTGTAGTTATGTCATTTGGACTAACCAATGCTCCTGCAGCTTTTATGGATCTAATGAACAGGGTGTTCAAGGAATATTTGAACATGTTCGTGATTGTGTTCATTGATGAGACCTTATATACTCCCGGAGCGAGGAGGAGCATGCCGCTCATTTGAGAGCAGTTCTTCAGACCCTCAAGGATCATCAATTGTATGCAAAGTTTAGCAAGTGTGAATTTTGGTTGGACTCAGTGGCATTTCTGGGCCATGTGGTGTCGAGTGAGGGCATAAGGGTGGATTCTCAAAAAAGCGGTGAAGAATTGGCCTAGACTAGTGAACCCTTCAGAAATTTGGAGTTTCTTCGGTCAAGGCTACTACCGAAGATTTGTTGAGGGCTTTTCATCAATTGCAGCCCCATGGACCAGGTTGACTCAGAAAAAGATAAAGTTCTAGTGGTCGGAGGCTTGTGAGAAAAGTTTCCAGGAATGGAAGACCCGACTCACTTCAGCACCAGTGTTGACTTTACCCGAGGGTACTAATGGCCTTATTATATATTATGATGCTCAAGAGTCAGACTGGGATGTGTGTTGATGCAGCGTGGGAAAGTGATAGCATATACCTCTCGACAGTTAAAGGTTCACGAAAAGAATTACCCGATCCATGATCTTGAGTCGGTCGGGGTAGTGTTTGCTTTGAAGATATGGCGACATTACTTGTATGGGGTCCACGCCGATGTGTTCATGAATCACAAGAGCTTGCAATATGTGTTCACACAGAAAGATCTCAATCTTCGGCAAATGAGGTGTTTGGAGTTGCTAAAGGACTACGATATGAGTGTTCTTTGCCACCCTGACAAGGCTAATGTGGTTGAGGATGCACTTAGTAGGCTCTCTATGGAGAGTGTGTCCCACGTGGATGAGGGAAAGAAGGAGTTGGTGAGAGATGTCCACCAACTTGCAAGGTTAGGGGTTAGTTGATCGACTCGACCGATGGCGGCGTCGTTGTGCAGAATGGGTCAGAATCGTCCTTGGTGGATGATGTCAAATCTAAGCAAGATCAGGATCCAATTTTGAGAAGGCTGAAGGAAGCGGTGTGGAGTCAAAAGGTGGAGGTTTTCTCCCAAGGGGGAGATAGTGTCCACGATACCAGAGTTGGCTATGTGTTCTAGATGTTGATAATTTGAGAGTTTGAATATTGCATGAGGCACACGGTACCAGATACTCTATCCATCCTGGAGCCACGAAGATATATCGGGACTTGCAAAAAATCTATTGGTGGGATGGTATTAAGAAGGATATTACAGAGTTCGTAGCCAAATGCCCAAACTATCAGCAGGTGAAAGTCGAGCATCAAAGGCCGGGAGGCGTACTTCAGGGTATTAGCATTCCCACATGGAAGTGGGAAGAGATTAACATGGATTTCATTACAGGCCTACCTCGTACTCGACGACATTATGATTCCATTTGGGTGGTGGTAGACAGGTTAACAAAGGCTGCACACTTCCTACCGGCCAAGACCATGGATTCAGCAGATGAGTATGCCAAGTTGTATATTCGGGAGTTGATTCGACTTCATGGAGTGCCCTTGTCTATTATTTCAGACCGAGGTGCTTAGTTTACCTCCCAGCTCTGGCGGTCTTTTCAGAAGGGACTTGGGACTCAGGTTAAGCTCAACACAGCATTCCATCCGCAAACAGATGGCCAAGTGGAATGGACAATCCAGACTCTTGACGAAATGTTTAGAGCATGTGTTATGGATTTTAAAGGTAGCTGGGATGATCATTTTCCCTTAATCGAGTTTGCTTATAATAACAACTATCACTCTAGTATCCAGATAGCACCATTCGAGGCTCTATACGGGCGGAGGTGTAGATTTCCTATCAGATGGTTTGAGGTTGGTGAGACAGCTATGATGGGGCCAGATTCGGTTCATGAGGCGATGGTGAAGGTTCAGTTGATAAGGGACCGGTTGAAAACCGCTCAAAGTTGTAAGAAATCATATGCCAATGTGAGGAGGAGAAATTTGGATTTTGTGGTGGACGATTGGGTATTTCTAAAGGTATCTCCCATGAAGGGAGTCATGCGGTTCGAAAAGAAAGGGAAACTCAGTCCCCGCTATGTTGGTCCCTACCGGGTTGTGAGGAGAGTTGGTAAGGTGGCGTATGAGTTGGACTTGCCCTCGGAGTTATCTGTAGTTCATCCTGTGTTTCATGTGCCACTTTTGAAAAGTATTTGGGTGATCTAGCCTTAGTAGTCCCGGTGGGCAGTGTTGGTGTAAAAGACAACCTCAATTATGAAGAAGTACCTGTGGAAATATTCGACCGTCAAGTCCGTAAGCTAAGGAGCAAGGAAGTAGCCTCAGTTAAGATTTTATGGAGAAATCAGCATGTTGAGGGAGCTACATAGGAAGCCAAAGCAGATATGATGGCTAAATACCCACATTTATTCTCTACCGACTCAGTTCTGACTTGAGGTATCGGTTCTACTCTATGATCCCATTTATTTTTCATGTTCAATTCATGTGTTCAAGTTTCTTTTATGTGTATGAGTGTGTATGTGAAGCATGAGATCATTTCAGCTATGTGTTATGAATCGGAGGTAGTCATTCCGTAAGGTTTCGATTTAAATGATTAGTATTTGCGTATGATAATTGCATGTTTCTATTTTCTGCTTGTTTCCTACATTTGAGGACGAATGTTTTCAAGGGGGAGATATTGTAATACCCCGAAAGTGCCTAAGAGTATACCCAGGAAGCTAAAATGCAAAACTGCTGAAAGTTGGGGAAAAAGTTACAGAAAGAGAGGTACAACGACTCGTGGTAAGTAAACACGAGCCGTTGTTGGCAGTCGTGGGTTCAGGTGTTCAGGTGGCAGTGGAGGCAATGATTTATGTAACTACTTGTTGTACAAAACAACAAGTCGTTGTTAGTGGTCATGGTAGAAGATTGGCTTAGCAGTTGGGGAGTTTAAAGGGTCATGTATCGACCCTTTGTGGCTTGCAGCGACCCGTTGTGAAGAGTCGATAAGGGAGCCCAGATATCCAATGGGAAATGACGGATGGGAACCACAACCCGTTGTATCTTACAATGAGTCATGGTGAGCTCGTTGAATAGAAGTGCAGAGGTTCAGAAGAAGGAAACAACAACTGAAGGAACGACCCGTTGAAACTTAGGATGACCCGTCCTGTATGTCCGTGGTTTGATTCTGAGATATGGATTGGGACAGTGCTTAGCACGGGCAGATACCACGGGTCGTGGTATCTACCAAAGGCCTATTGGTTCGTCCATTGTTCGGTCCAGTGGGCAATTTCCTGTGTAATCAGTAAGGGTATTTCTATTATTTCTTCATCCTAAGGCCCTATACTACATCGTTTTAAGCTCATTTTAAGCTCATTTTAGTGGATTTTAGCAGGGAAAAACCTATTCTAAGTGTGTTCCTTCTATGCGTGCAAGTTTATGAAATTTAGGAGGTGATCAAGAGCTTTTCTAAGGGGATTTCAAGCTTTTCACTTCAATCCTTTCAAATTCCTTCTTGGGCTTCTAAGAAGGGTTCGAATTTGATAATTCCAAGTATGTAAGGTCTTCAATGGGTGGATTCATCCACACCCATGTTCCTACTCTGATTTTACTCAAAATTTATTTAAAAACTCATTGGGTTCTGTCTTTTCTTTTTATATAAAAACTAATGATTTAATTATGGGTCTTGTGATTTTGAAATATTATCATAATCTATGGATTTTGATCATCTTTTGAGATTTAAATTGATTATAATGTTGTTGATTTTGATTTCTAAGAAATTAAGCTTCATTATGCATGCCCCATGATAAATCGATTTATGATCTACTATTTCGATTGTTGATATTTAAAAGCCCAACATGATTTATGATTCAATATATGAATTTATTTAAATACCCACTATGATTTGATGATTTTCAAGTTATATGTATGATCTACAAGTATGCATAAACCTATCATTTATAAATTATATTTTTGGCCAACTCACGGGCCTCAAGTCATGGCTAGTTCACGTATGTTCAAGAATGTTTACGATTATCATGATTTAACTAGCCCATAAATTCATGTATGCATTATTATGAGCACTATATATGTTTTGGGAGCAGTATCGAACACCGAGTAGGTTCGGGGCTCCGATTAAGCCCTGGATCTCATGAACTACGTGCCAGTGTAGGTATGTTGGGACCCCTTTCATGTTTGTCCCTGGCCCAAATGGCCCTTTTCATGTGTGATCACTCCTTCATGGTTCCTACCCTTGGCAAGGTACGAACACCCTCCCGACTAGGGCTATAAATCGGGCTTCATGTGTGCTCATATGGGGTATGTCGGTTAAGAGAATCTCCCACTGTTCCTTATGATTTATGCCTGTTATGATTATGTATGTTGGATCAAGTTACATTAAACAAAGCTCTTATATTATGATTATGACTATGTTTATGTTTTGAATGTTTGAAAACATTGAGCCGTATGATATGTTATAACAATTTATGATACGAGCATGCTGTCCTACTCTCATGATGTTTTATGAGTTTTTATATGTTTTAAATGTCCATTTTACTTTCCTTGCATACTTAGTACATTCCACGTACTGACCGCATACTTTCTATGATGTATCGTCTCATGATACAGGTCCCAGTTCTCAGGCTCATCCCCACCCGTAGATAGGTTCGGACTTGCTCTCAACGCACTTGGTGAGTCCTAATGTTCCGAGGGCTACATGTTCACACTCTATGTTATTCCTTCAATTTCTGGATGTTGGATTAGTTGGGGAGTTGTACCATTAATGCGCCTTTCATGTTTAGAGGCTTATCAGACTACAAATTGTAATCCACCATATTGTTTAAGTCTTGTACTGATTTTTTTTCCTTATGCTATGTTATGATTACATTCTCTATGTTAATTTTTCCGCTCATGTAATTGAATTAGATGTATACTCATGCCATGGGTTGACTTGGGGTCTCTTGGGGCTCCTTGTCCCGTGTCTACGATCCGGGTGTACGTTTGGGTCGTGACAGTCATGCCCTAGACTAGGGCCTAGGAGAGACTGGCACCCGATGCTATTTGTAGCCTGAGTGTACCTCTCAACATGGCATGAAACATAGATCATTCAACTAATCATGAGGGGATAGAGATATCACGTTACCATAGAAGTTCAATCATGCATCAAAAATAGATATTTTTCATAAAACCATCATTTTAGTACATTATAAAACGCAAAAACCAAATTTGAATAAAAGATCATGAAGATACAGTGGATTGACAGTCTATGAATCCTATAAATAAACTAAAAGTATATGCTCTACCAGGACAAGTCTCCCGATATGGCCCTAATCAGAATTGGACACGACTGAAAGATAATAACCACCTTGAGAGAGTGGGGCTCACCAAAAGCTGAACTAAGGAGTCCTGCTTCATAGTTTGATCAAACATGTCTATACCTCAGGCTACATTACTATAATGCAATGCCCCCGACAAAAGGGGTGTTATAACATGAAATTATACTGTATTTAAGATGACAAAATCACCTATGTTGTTGGGTTGGCAACATACATGACATGACTTTCTAGAAAAGTCCATAATTCATCCACTATAGGGGAAAACATGGGAATGTGCCGGGACCAACAATATGCTCCACTCCTACGTTGGTAAATGTAGTGTCGAGCATTTATTCCAGGGAACATATGACTTCTTGTTTAACCAATTCGCTCCCTAAATTAAATCATGTTCATAAATTTCCCTTGGGATCATCATCAAAATCATGCTCTTTTTTAAAGAGTTCATAATTGATCTCGGGCAAAATAGCATGCCCGAGTGACGCTTTATATCTTAATTTAGTCTTGTTTAGATAATTAATTATATACATTTTCATGTGATTTTATGTAAATGTGAATACATGTACTAACCAACATGATTAGTCCTTGTTTTGTAGGTTTCAATGAATTTGAG
>JACEIK010007966.1:5297-29893 GCA_018107945.1 Datura stramonium
CTAGGATCTGATCTTTTAGCCGTCTCGTGAACTTCAGAGGGACTCAGTTTGTAGTCTAAACCAGCTCCATATTGCCAAGCTTCAAGTCCGCGCTTCCATTTGTATCTCATTTTGGCTGGAAATGATCCTATCAATGGCCTGACTTAGAAGGATAATTGTCAGCTAGATTTGACATGTAGTTACAATGCATTAGGAAATCAATGCGCTTACTGTCAAATATCACACAAGAAATGGAACTATGTATTACGGAAGCTCATTACCTGATTGCAGGGTCGAGGAAGGTAGAGAGAAATGTATGGTATCCCAACATGATAAAATGTCCAGACCAGCAAGAAGCACAGGAATTCCAACCTGAAAAATCAACTGGTATTTAGTTTTACTCACTAATACGGAACACAAACATTTACACATCTACAAATATTAGAACTGCACAAATTTCAGAGTGAAGTGACTCGTATTGATATTTTGGATAACAGAATTTAATTTCTCATATGATAGTGCATTCATAGAGTCATTTTTTTTTTTAATTTTATAACTCAAAAGTTATTTAATTATAGTTTCACAAAGTCACTTAATTATTGATATTTTATTCACAAAGAAAATTCCAAAATACAAAAAAAACTGATTTAGGAATCAAAGTTATGGAATCTCTTTTAAGCCTTAAGAACTTAAAAATTATAAATTAATTAAATAATTTTTAATAAAAAATTATTATTTTAACACAAATTTATAAAAACAAAAAACTACTTATTTTAATAAATTTTTTAACCCAACCTATTACAAGGATGCAATATTGACATTTTTCATTTTTTGTTTAAAAGAATGCTTTTTCTTTTAAATTTAGAATAATTCTAGTTTAAATTTTCATTTTATTTCTTAAAATAACAATATCTTATAATTAAACAACAAAATCCGAATACATTTATTCTTTGCTAATCGAGACGCATTTTAAAAATGAAAAAAATATCAAAATAAGAATAAGAATGAATATTATTAAAATGACAAAAGGAAAATCATATTGGTAAATTAAACTCATAAATTTAAAAAGTAGGGATCAGAGTTAATAAAATGGTTAAAACTTTAATTGTAATTTTATATTTTTAAAATATTGATTAATTAATTTGATATACAATCAATAATATTGAATTACATGTTTTTTTTTTTGTTTTTCTAATTTTTTAAAAAATAATCTATTAATTATTATTTGTTAAAATAATATAAATTAAAGTTTTTAAAAAAATCATTTAAACCCGATAAAATCTGTTAAATTTTAGTGTTTTTAATAATGTTATGAGCGATAAATTAGAGTTTTGTTTTTTACTCATATTGAATATTGATATTTTTTTACTCATATTAAACAGTTAAAATTAAAAAATTGGATATTTGAGTTAAAGCCAGATGAGTTAGATGATATAAAATATGTTACATTATTTAATTGAATATTTTATTTATTTATAAAAATATTTTTAATTCAATTTTTTAATTTTATAAATTTGTTTGTTTATGTATTTAATATTTATTACTCAATTATTTATTTATTTTTAAATAAACTAGCGAACATTTATTTGTAAAGTTAGAGAATTAAAATGGAATAAAGCTCGATTAAAATGTCAAAATAAAAAATAGAACCAAATTTAGGCGCCTGTATGTATTTGGCCATTTAAAAAGGGAAGAAACACAAGGCACATGCTTTTTGAGAAAGAAACAATTAGTAAAACATTTTTTTATCACAGAGAAGACAGAGACTCTGTTACATTATCATATTCTCCATCTCTGTAGTTTAATTACAAATCCTTAATTAACCCAAACTTTGTATTAACTCACAATAACAAACATGATTATGAACAAGAAATCACATTGTACACTTCCTTTTACATTGCAGCTTTAGTAGCTTTAATGTCCCTCTACCAACAGCAACATTTCCCTTCTTCAAATACTAATCACCTTAGGTTGTTTCTTCTCCTCAGCCAATTTGGCACAGTAATCAAATCAACACCCATTTTCCAAATTAGCTTTAATGTGTTTCCAAATCGTTCCTTGGAAGTCTAAACTGTCTCAGAACTTTCCAGGGAGTCCTCTCAGCTCTGTGCATTTCTCGCCTTCAATGTTCTCCTCCTCTGTTTTTTCCTTTCTCCACTGATTCTCAACACTCTGTTTTCTTCGACCTCAATCTTGATATCATCCCTTTTCATCCCAGGAATGTCTAGAGAAATGATGTGTTCTTTCGAAGTTTCTTTCCAATCTGCACGAGCTAAGGCGATTGATTGATCAATCCCCTTAGGGATCGTAAATGGGGTTTGTTCAAGAATCTTAAAAGGGTCTTCTTGTGGGAACATTAAGTCAAAGAATGGGCGTGTGTATGGCATTAGAGCTTGGGTTTTTGATGGAAGAATGGCCATCATCACCATTGCTAATAAGACAAGAAAACTCATACGAACACGAACTTTTGCTTTCTCCATTTGAGGATGTATTAATTGTAAACTTAGATATGTGCAGCTGGAAGGTACGTGGAAAGTAGGCAATTTTGAGAGAGATATTTCTTGTTGGTTACGGGGATCTGTAGAGGTGGGAATTTATATAGATATGGAAGCAGAGGCAGAGAGTGGTTCTGGAGAATTCAACTAGGAGTAATATTTGAGAGTATTCGGGAATGTTCAAGAGGAGACTGAGAAGTAAGGAAGAAAAGAGCAATGATCAACTAAGCTGACCGAATAATCATGTGCCATGTTTAAAATCCCACGCTCTTCATGTCTAATAATTAGCATCTCTTAGATTGAAATTTTAGCCCTTCAAGAGTTGCGGATAAAAGTTATTTCCTCTTAAACACTCTTCTAAGTTGATTTAAACGAGTCAAACTCACCTGACAAATAATATTGTGCCATATCTAAGGTGGTACCTTTCATCCAGTAAAAGTGACTTCCGTCGGTTCAATTTATTTGTATTAGTTTGATTGTTTATAAAGTTTTAAAAAAGTAAATAAGATTTTTTAATTTTATGATTATTAACTAATGATATATATAATACACTAAATTTATCTTTTAATTGTATGATTTTAAAATATATGTCTATCGAATGTCAAATTATGAGCGAGTTAATTTTAAAAAGCAGACTTAAAAAGAAAATACTTGTAAACAAATTGAAACACAGAGAATATTTACCCAACCCAATCTCAACTAGAAAATGCTTTCTAAGTATTAATCTTGGTTCCATCACACATATCCTTAAGAACTCTTCTAAGTGCCCTCTAGACTCCAAACATATATGGCTTTAACAATCTCCTCGGGAGGTGAATGAAGCTTCGTTATCGATCCCTGACATGAATCTGAATTAGTTCTCAAATACAAACACATATATTTCATACTCTATACCGCTGCTAATAATGTGCTGGGAATCATGGAAGGCTGTTGGTACTAAAGGTTTCTTTACTAGGATCTGATCTTTTAGCCGTCTCGTGAACTTCAGAGGGACTCAGTTTGTAGTCTATTAGCTCCATATTGTGGCTTCAAGTCCGCTTCCATTCGTATCTCATCTTGGCTGGAAATGATCCTATCAATGGCCTGACATAGAAGGATAATTGTCAGATGGCTTTGACATCTAGTTACACGTGCATTAAATCAATAAACTGTCAAATATCACACAAGAAATGGAACTATGCATTACGAAAGCTCATTACCTAATGGCAGGGTCGAGGAAGGTAGAGAGAAATGTATAGTATCCCAACATGATAAAATGTCCAGACCAGTCAAGAAGCACAGGAATTCCAACCTGAAAAATCATCTGATATTTAGTTTTCCTCACTAATATGGAATACAAACATTTACACATCTGGAAATATAAGAACTGCACAAATTTCAGAGTGAAGTGACTCGTATTGATCTTTTGGATGTTGGTCATGTCTTTGTAGCTGCGGTTTCTATTACTCCAATGGCGGTAACTAGAAGGAGGACCGCAGCTGGTTAAGTTTTATGAAGTTCTTGTGAAACTTGAACAGTCTTTCTCAGCTTTCTCCTAACTGCCAGCCCCTTGAGCTACTCTCAGGAGCCTAAAAACAGAAATGAAGTTTTTTGAAGTTCTATTTACCTCCAATGCCTATGGTCAACGAGATAAACAACTTGGTGTTAAAACAATACCACAAACTATGAACATCTTTCACTACAGGAACAATAAAATTGCATTAGTTCAGTTATTACATGACTTTTCTTGGATTTATGATTCTTGTGTCAATTATGAGTGTTAGAGAAATGTGAAGAAAGAAAAACTTCTTGGGAAATAACAGAGTGAGTAGTTACGAAGATGACATAATTAGGGGTGTGGCTTTATTTGATGGTCATCTCATTGTCACATTCTAACAGCCATAAGATGGTGGCTGTTACATTCATTCAAGCAAAGCACCCTAGTCAACAATTAGAAGTTGGATTACTTGCAATGTATGGCCTATTTTGAGTCCATTCTTTAAATTCTATCCTGTTAGCATAGTGGGCTAAATTTTACCTTTAAAAGTCTTGAAATAGTTGGATAAATCTTTCTTTTTACTAGATTGATCCCGTTGGACTAATGGAAACATAATTTAAATAGTGCCCTCAAAAAAAGCTAGATGTGCAAAAATTCATATTTTGAAGAATATGATAGTTACAATCGAAAAAAATGAGCAACTCCTTGCTCCTTAGTGCCAGGATGCAAAGATGAGTAATTAAAAAAAAAGGCAGCCACATATTTACCTGTTTGAATATTGACGGAATAATCCTGAGGTCATAATTAACATTGAGGCCTAATGTCTAGAGGCCCAAACTGTATAACATCCTATATCAATTAAGATGAAAGGATATCAGTTCTAGATACAGAAACCGTATACCACAATAAGATAGTTCACCTGAAGAAAAGGTCTCAAGACAGGATCCCCTAGTTTCTGCAAGTAGATGACAACAAGAAAGGGTAAAAAACTCAAAATCCTATACCAAAAATAATAGGCATTTGAACTCCTTATCGAATTATGATGGTGCACCTGCATACTTATGAAATTGGCAAAAAGAAGTTCATTGATGAAATCTGGAGGAACATTGGACTGTTTCTTTGCTGACATTGCCCTTTGAAATAACCAGGAAGAACTCCAAATTGGTTCGGCTGCAGAACATAATACATGAGCGTGGTGATAGTTGGGTTATCAAGTATTTATGTATCCGGCTGAAAACTCACCATGTAAGGATTCAACAATGACAAGCTTTTAGAGTCCAGAAAATTGCCCTCAAGTGCTTCGTATATACGCATACGAAGAAAAAAGACCAAAAATAATTAGTGCACTAGAAGCCCTGTTTTCCCAAGCGGGAAAATAGCTCATTTGCAGGTCAAAGTTTAAGGAGGGGAAGGTCAGATAACGATTAAAGCATGTAATGATCAGAATTAAGCAACAATAGAAATCTGCATGCAATCTTAATTTTCTTTCAGCAGAGCCTAAAATATTAGGTCCATTTCAAAAATCACACATATTTTAATTGAACTAGTCAAATATCTAAGGGAGAGGCTGGGTGGCATGCGTCGTGTCTTTTCTTCTTGAAGGATTTCATGTACCAGCAAAGATGTTATAGATGGAATAAGATAAACTTTTACCAGTAGTCAATCTCCCCAGGTGCCTAGTCAAACTCCCCAAAACCACAAAAACTTCGGTGACTGTATGCCGCTAGCATCCCCAAACTGTAGATATTCAACTCATGTATTCTATTGATATGCTGTAATGTATCATGTCTTTAAAGGGTTTTGATGAAACACCTGTAAGTACGATCAAAAGCTGCTGGCAATGGACTGCCATCAAAATGAAAAGGGGACAGAATTATCAAGTAGTAAGTAAGTGACCAAGAAATTTTTAACAACTCTGACTTATAATATACGAAAAGTCATCTATCAAAACACAAGGAGTTGTATATATTCAAGGATGCTTCAGTTATTCAATTATCGATGGAAAAACAAATTAAGTTAGGTGGTAAGTGAAATAATAATATCTTGGATATAAATGTGGCCTAAGCACAGACCTTAAAGTTAATGGCTACCTGTCTCTATATATTTAGGAAAATACCAAATATTATCCTCAACATTTCCAGATCATCGAAGACACACCCTACAAATTCAAAGAGAAGAAATTAGAGGTTGAATAGATCACTAAGGAGAACTGACAAATTGACACAACAAGATAGCAGTTACTGTAAATATCCAAAGCACCAGACCTAAAAAAGCTAACCCGAACAATAAAAGCAATAACATGAGTCCCTTGGCAGATGTTTTTAACTAGCTTCAGATCTTTCAGAAGTTGCTTTCCTCTAATAATATCGATTTCAAGGAACATGCTACAGCTTCCAGAATAAAAAGGAAAACAGAAATATGCCAAAAAAAAACCCCAAATAGCATGCTCCAAAACTTACCTGGTATTTTGGCATCAAATCCCAGTAATCTTCTAGTAACTCTTCCAGCTGTGGAGATCCGGGTTGAGGATCAACATAAGTAACATATAAGTGGTTAGGTCTCTGGGACCTGAACGGCAGGAAATGCCTGAAGATCATGGGAACCTTGTTATCGCCAAGCAACTAAATTGTGTGAGATTTTAACGCATCTTAGCCATTCACATTGCATGCTTTCCAAGTACATTAAGTTATTTACCTCCCAGAAATATTGGGCGAGTGACTGTAGCTTCTTTGATGGAGGAACTGCTAAATATGACATCACTTGTAGAGTTTTCCTTAAAACCACGGCAGCAAGTACCAACCACAAGGCACATACCATCTGGTTTCCTTCCACATCTAATCTAAAGCAATTTTCAATCATAAGAGCCCAGTTCAGATACTAGAAATGAACTAATAAAAGTCTGAAGAGGATGTTATCGAGATATAGGAGACTTTATCAGCGTCAGAGTATGGATTACGAGGGCCAAGTGATCCATGAATGTGTGATATCTTTTTGGGAATTAAGTTGGACTAGCAGGAGAGCTGTTTGTCAGTCACCATCTTCAGTCCAACCGTAACATTGTGATGCAAATCATATACAGGCTAACAGTGTTATCTCTATCTTTACATCACGTGATACGAGAAGCATTTCTTCAAATTGTAAGCAGTGACAGTTGTATGTTTTAAGAAAAGATTCTCTACCTGCTTTACAATAGGAGAAAAATTGCCCATGCATCCAATGATGAGGCCTTGAAACTAAAGTCTTTCCCTCCTTTAGTTGCAAGACCTGAAAGAAGAAAAGTACAAGTAATATCTGGATGAACTTTACTCATCTACTATGAATTCAATTATAGCAGAAAGATAATTGACAGCATTCTTTTGATGGTAATGCAAAACACGTTGAGTGAAAAAACCCCAGATATGATACCGTCACCTCAGCTCATCTTCACCCAACCCTTTGTGACTTTAGTACTACTTCAAGTTTTTCTTTGAAAGAATCCTAGAGTTTTGTGATTTTTATTTGAAGATTGTGTACTTGTGATATAAATCTCGGTCCTTTTATCTCAGCTTCATTGTAGTCATTGTTAAGGTTGGCCAAATTAGACAAGTCATTTGAGGAGTTAAGCACAAAGTCAATGGAAAAGCCAATTCCCAAATTAGAAATCAATCAACGAAATTCATTGCTTTTTAACGCCAACCTAGGATTCTGCCTAAGTGATAAAGTGCATCCTTAAATAGCCACATTTACGAGTGAGTAAGCATACTGCTGCATCCTGATACACGGATATGTTAGAGACGCTGTAACCTTCAAATGTGACACCTCCAAGGGATTCAAAACGCTTTTTAACAATCTCCACAAGCTTTACTGGCCTGTGAACATATAATATAAAAGAACATTAAGACCTTGAGCTAGGTTTACAGTAAAGTATAAGCAACAAACACTTCTTTTGGCCAGAAGTGCATATATCCTACCTCCCTAGACCCCACTTGTGAGATAATACTGGGTATGTTATTGTTGTTATTATATAAGCAACAAAATAAGTTCTTAGACCATGTTCTTTAAAGAGTTAATAAGAAATTGTATGTGAGTGAAAAATTGCATCAAAGTATAACAATTAAAACTTGATGATGTTAAGATGCAGCATAGAGGTACTTCACTTCATTGACAGTAGAAGATAACTGAGGATTTTCCAACTTCTAGTAGCTAGTTTTCCATAACATGGAGAGTATGGAAAGCAACAATAACAACGATGACTATTCTGCAATCCCAAGCTCGTTGGAATTCGATTATATAGATCCTCACCATCCATTTTGTTCGATTTAGACCCTATTATGGGAACTGAGATGGGAACCATAAGGCGGACTATTATGTTGTTGATACATTTTCTTATACACTGCCTACATATCTTTAGAAAGGCTATATTGTGATGTTCTACATTAAAGTTCAAGACATCATGCTAATTAAACCCCTAATTGGTGCTTTCATCAATTAGTAGTTTGTTCTACGATCCTGCTTCCGTTCCAAGAAAGAATAGGATTTACTACATCTTTCAAGAGGATTTGATAGTTGGATATTGAAGGATGCGCGGTAACAACAATATAGTTGCATAACTCATTGTATTCCAAAATTCTCTCAATATAACTATATCAGGATCTAGAAATATTAGACAAGAAGCTTCAGAAAATCCTCCGCCTTGTTTCTATCTGCATCACCATAATGCATCTGTTTGTTTCTTTATCTGCATCTGCATAATGCATTTGTTTGTTTTAAGGGTGGTTATTTTCTTCCATAATTTGGCACATGTGTACAGAACAGCCAAGAAATCAGGTATGAAATCTATCTAAGTTTCATATTAAAGCTTATGTGTGATCATTTACATATTGCAGATGATTGAATTCTCATAGTGCCAACGGATGAGTTCAACGTATTAACTTTACATGCAAACAAATAGAAAAACAAAGAGGAGTTTTGATGTTCTTATAGTAGAAAACACAATAAAACTTTACAATTAAGAACTTTGGCTGCACACAGATTCCAGAGAGGATAAGGTATGGAAAAGACTTGAAACACCAAGATTGAGAATGCCTTGGTTAAATGTCTCCCTTCCCTTCAAATCCGCATCTATTCTGCAAAGGGACTCAGAAGCCAAAAGAGAATAAGTAACAATGCCTAGAAAACAATAGAAGACCCTTAGCAGGGAACAGATCCCACATGTCATTTCGATATTTATGCTGGAGCAACAGTATTACTAAGATTTTGCTTTCCCTCTTTTTCTCTATCCTCACCCCCAAGTCCATTTGCAAAGGTCGAAAATTTGTTCTTTATAAGGGCTTCCAAACAGAAATGGTAGGTCGCACTGATGAAGATCGTAACTACCAGAATTCGGATTACTTTATGCACAAGATTTAAATTAGTTTAAGACAAATATCAAGGTACATAGTGTTATTCACAAAGCAAGAGCAGTTCAAATACCTAAATAACAATTGTTTTATCTGTGAAGATTAATCAAGGCTACGATTGCTTTCAGGTTCAGAAGAGTGATATAGACTCTTCATTGACATTCCACAGGATAAGCCTGAGAACATGGGCCTTTGCTCGGGGGAACTTTTAAAAATATCAATAACTTCTAGGATAGAGAACATACAGGGTTGAAACTGGCAGCAGTAGCCTCTTCAATGTCATCTTCAGTTAAAATGCCAACTTCAACAAGTTCCAGTAGCTCTTTCTTTGATATGTTCCACTCTTGCTCCCTCTGTTCATCAATTTTCAAAAGGGTCAAGCATTTATTGGACTCCTAAGCAGATGACTAGTTCTAAATAGCATAAGTGAATCCCACTAAGGCAGGGGTATAATACAATGCCCCTTTTAAAACATTCCTTTCCACAACTCCAACTCGAAGACCTTTGGAACTTAATGCTGTGAAGATTCCCAAGTACCTCCACAAACGATGATATCAAACATTTCCTCCAAATTTTCAATATGCTCAGAATCCTTGAATGATCCGGGGACAGAGGAAACAACTTTCTGGGGTTCTTCAACAACTACAAACATGGAAAGTTGAATGTTACTGATATCCATTTATGTGGTGCAAGAATACCATATTAACAAGTAGAATATTGAATAAATAAAGTTGTTGAAAGGCGTTTAAATCAAACAAAATTAAGTGTTTTCAAAAGTATATTTATCAACCTGCTGAAGCAGAGCAAATCTTAGACCACAGCTGATCCAGTGCTTTTAATGCACTATATGAGTATGCACCACCAGCACCACCAACTTCCCCACTTACTGCAATTCCCTCCATTATCCTCTGCAACAGGAATGCAATCTTCAAATTTATTCAGTATCCACATATTACCAGAAGCTTCAACAATATATTGTGATATACTACATGGTCTTTGACAATTGTCCACAAAAAAAAAGAAATAATTCAAGAATGGGATTTGACCAAGAGAGTGCACCTGGGTTCTTGTAGGAGTGGCTTGTGCTTGAGAAAAGAAACTTTTTCTATTCCCAAAAGGTGTAATTGCAGAAGAGGTGCTGAAGATTCCATTTTCCCAGTTGGCTGCAGCTGCAGCTGAAGCGCCATTATGATAATTCAAGATTCAAAACACAAAGGAAAAAGTGGTTCTCTCCCTCCAGGTTATCATGTTATAGAGTAGTGAAGTGAACCAACTACATCTCTGAGAAAGAATAGTGGAAATAACATGAGAACAAGTGTTAGACACGTTAGACTAGTAATCTTGTAATCTTGGCCATCCACTCATTCGTGGTTTATGATTTTGTTAAATTTCTTTTATTTTATTTTTATAACTTGGCTGCTACACAATAGTAATTAGGTAAATGAGAAAAGTTCGCTAGTGTTTTTATCTCCATTCAAATTTAAATCTGACGTGATTCTCCTTCCCCTTCATTTTCATTCACCACTAGACTCACAGTCTCGGTGCAAATTAGAGTTTGGTCTTTTCTTGCACTTTGGTCTTCTTAAGGTTATGTTTTGTGGGGAGATAACAAGGAATATTTATTTCTTGTTTGTTTCCTTGAAACCGGAGTAAACTAATGTAGTTTATGCTGACGCAATTTCACTGAATTTTTTGTTTTGTTGTTAATGAAACACAGATTTATGAAAAAGGCAAAAGCGGCATTTGTATAAATTCCAGACGAGCAAATAATTTAGTGGCAGTTTGAGATACCAAATTTCTTATTGGTACGTGTACACGATTTTAAACATAATTTTCCTACGAAAGCTCAGTGACTCTTTACTTGTTTTTTTTTAAATTTCTAAATAGAACATGCTGTGTAATATTCAACATTATTTTGGATTGATCTGCCAAACTCTCCAAATAGTGAGTCTCCTCGGATGAGCTTTTGTCTACTCGTAATTATTGTCAGATAAATCCAAAATGACATCTAAGTTGGGATTGAAGGTGGAAACTATTAATTTAAACTGTATTACTTATATATCAAGTTCAATCCCACCAAAAACCAAAATCACACCTCTTTCACCAGAACTTATGAGGCTCAACGTCACGTCATCAGCAATAATAAGGTTCTTGGGGGTGGGGAATACAATTTTCTTAGTTGTGAACTGAATGTAAATCAATAATAAACGAAGTACACGTATAATCCTCCACAAATTCCACGGGAGGAATCAAATTGAGCAATACAGATTTTTGTATACAGATGCATTAAACAAAAAACATGTTGCTGTAAAAACAGGTATTAGGTGTTCTTGGCTTCTTGCTCACAGGAAATGGGGCTTATTTCACAACAATCAAGTTGTGAGAAAACAAAATAGTAGAAAGGGGAAGACACATTAGACCGGTCTTGGCTTGATTGTCTTTCATTTACAGACCATATCACTAAATTTGACAATGCAAGCCAATGCCTTCCCGAAATCACCATCTTCTAAGGCAATGGTAAAGCGGCAGTAACCAGGAATTCCGGTCCATGAAGAATATTGATGCACAAATCAGTGGTCTTAAGCATAGCTTCTCTGATATTTGTGTCATCAAGTTTTGCCTTCCCCAGGAAGATGAATCTTTGCCGATTTTAACTGTCTTCCCAAGATAGGTAGATGGCTTTGCCACCACAGAAACGCCAGAACGAGCCTCAAGCACGTCCCAACCACAACTTTCAAGGGTCTGTTACATATAAATCAGGAATTTGTATGAGAGAATCAGTCAAGAATTACCAACTTGTAAGCTATTTATAATAAATTATATATTTGGAGGCTAAATACGACTTAAGTTTTATTCAAATGGTATGAAAACAGATGCCATGTAAATATTTTAGAATTCAGACGCATTGTTTGGCCACAACAGCATATGAGTAATTTGTACTAAAGCATTCCGCGGTGCCTTCGATGGTCCTTCAATTTGAAGTCCATTCTCAGTAGCTGACAGCACACAGCTGAAATTGCTCCTTTTTTATAACTAAGATGCTTTGATTACTGCTATAAAAGTTCATATTCTTGGAATGAGTTTGACAGAAACACCTAATCCGTAGTGTAAGAAAAAAGTCTAAGCAATGACTGTAATGCACTGCCTTTTTAGTTGAGATGATTACTCAATGCAGCCATGAATGCATCCATACTGACAAATGACTAAAGTTCAAATGCTGATGCAGAAACAGCAGAAGATGAAGTGATACTAAACATCTGATAATGTGAATTAACTTTTCCAGGGAAAAAAGGATACCTTTTCAGAGCTTATATCTACTAGCCAGAATATTTTCCTGCTCTGAAACTGCATTGGAAAGTTCTGCTGTTTGTTCTCTTTGATCCAAAAGCTTCTTTACTTGGTATTTGATAGTGCTGTGAGGCTTGCTCAAACCTGGAAAACTGTGAAACGCTTCAACTAGAGCAGGCTGGTCACAAGCAGAAATCCAAATGTGATAGCATTAAAGCATCTTCAGAAACAATCCCCCAAGCAAGAAACACAGAATATGACGGGTTCTGAGATTTTAGTTTTAGTAAAGTGTCCTCCAAATTCCAGCCATCTGAGCCCTTGGAGTTGAACTCCACACCAGAAAATGAAGTATCAATTATGACCCTTGCCCCAAACTTTGCGCACCATAGATAATACTCGTTATCTCCTCATTGCTGTAAAGCTGTCCAGTAGGGTTGACAGTTGGTCAGAAATAAAAATCAAGGTCTGTTGACAGTCTTCAAAAACTTTCAACTGTTTTCTGCGTCAATTTAAACCCTTCCTCTGATAACCCCAGCAAGTATATATGCTATATTTGCTTTCTAGAATTTTGCAGCAGACACATAACTACCGTTTGAGCCGGCTGGGAAGCATAGGAATTTGGATGCAACAAAGTACTAATTTACTAAAAAGGGCTAGAGGGCAGTCAGCATATATGAATTCAGTCTTGCTGTTCGTTGGGAAACCATAACTACTCTCCATTAGCTGCCTAATGTTGCTTGTGACATCAATTTCTGACTCCGCAATGTTCTGTCTCACAAAACTCTCAAAGATGGCTTCCTTGACAGGAGTTTGGTATTGGTAAAAACTTTGATCCACATCCATGTGAATCAATGCATTGTCTGAATCAGTAACAGATAACTCTGCATGATTGAGTACCGAGGAGACAGAGCTAGGAAAGCCAATCATTTTGGGTGCTTTCAACTACCGGTTTCTCTCTGGGAGAATGTGTAAAAGGTAATTTTGAGTACATAATGATCAAACATTAAGCAGCTAATTGAGGCAGAGTTTAAAGAGGCCAATGCAATAAAAGAAAGTAGGAAAGTGCATATTTCTAAGGATTTAAAATATCTTGTGTTGTAAATTCCTTTTATTATTATTATTTAATGATAGTATTAATATTCAATGCCCCCCCTCCCAATGCACACACACACACATCAAGATAGAGACCTAGGTCCTAGAAGCGCTGCCAAACGGTGATTCAGCGTAGATTCTACAACCTCAAACCAACCCAATTTTAGGCGCTTGTTTGATGGAATTTGGAGTTTTAGTTAACATAATGCTGTCTATTTCAAAAGCAAGAAAATTCCATCTTCACCGGAACTATGTATCTCCATAGAATTTAGTATGGATAAGGCACCAAAAGCCAACATGAAACATTTTCCTGTCTGCCCACATTAATCTTTATAGAAACCTACATCCAATGGCTATAGCAGTGACTAGCAAATTCACACATATCTAAGCAGCAAAGGCTAAAGAACATTTTGCATTAGGCAATCATAAAAAGCCGAACTACTAACCTCAGCAGGTGGACGTCTATCAGCAAGCTGAAAAGCTAGCAGCTCGTGGAAAAGACAGCCATAATAATACTGGCTTATAAGAGCAGTATTTCCTTGTAGTAATTCCATGGTTTTGGATAATGCTTTATAGATAGTTTCGTCTTCTGATATGACAAAAGCTACTTCCAGATCTGAATATACCTGAAAAAGCGAGATTACAAATATATATCTAGCTAAATACATAACCTATTAACATAGGAAACAAATGATAAAACAGGACCTAAAATTTTTAGAAATACACTAGCATATAGTTATTGGAAAAAATAAACCTACCTGATTCTTTACTAAGCCACAGACAATAGCTGCATGTGAGGGAAGAGGAGCTCCAGCAAGGAATATTTCAGGACCCATTAAGATTTTGGGAGACTGGATAGCTCAAAACTGGTCAGATATGTCTACAAACAGACGACATCCAATTTCCCTTGTGGTGTCAAGTAGGTACTCAAAAGAAGAGCTAGTAACTGATTCAAATTGCGCCATCCCAGTAACTACAACTTGGGGCTTCAGCTTCTTTATCAGTTCAATCATCGAATCAGATTGACGTGGAGCTTCAATAACAGTGATGACATCCTCCAAATCACTATCAGTTTGACTTTTCTGCATGAAGGCGGGATTTCAAGATTACTTCAAAATGATCAATAAACTCTAACAATGCTCATGAAAGATGAATGGACATATCCTTTCAAGTATTCACTTGGTGCCATTAAAACGTTAGTAAGCACAGCCTTTTTCATCAAGCTAGTGAAATTGTAAAACAAATACAATCGTGGTTTTTCGGGAGAAATGGTAAAGATTATATTCAGCGGAAGGCAAAAACCTCAATCTTCAATGAGGTTAACCATTGCCTGGGCAGGTGACGTGACAGTTGCTCATCCACAATGGCTAGATGTGGCAAGAATAACCGCAACAGATTCTCTATTGCCACAGCCCTTGAAGGGAAGACAACCACATTCTGACATAAAAATCGAGAACCGATGTTAGAATACATACAAATGTGATATGCTTTTGCAGAAACAAATCCTGATAAGATGCTTCCACTTAAGTCCCCCAGCCCAGTTATAGAAAGCTGAAATCTTAAATAATTTTTTTTTAAAGATGTTTCTGTTGCATGACTTATCAGATAGTCCTAGTTATATGCAGCTGACCGAGCAAATTATTAGTTGCATTACAGTTTCCATAGAACTTACAGTTCCTGTTGATGCCTTACCGTGAAAACTACAGTGTTCAGTGCATCCTAACTTGCATTTCACACCCGACTATTTACGCTTTGTAAGACTAAAGTGTTTGTGAAAACATTGAGCAAGAAAACTAAAAGTTACTTCAGAGAGGAATATGACAATTATGGATGTACACTAAGTTTATGACCTTTCAAGTAGAAACTATATGCTAATATTCACAAAACAATCTCCATATCCACACATGGCATTCTCTACAAGGCCATCTCTGGCAGCAACCTTTCTTAATCTCCAATATTTCAGCAAAAGAATCTTGCAAAAAGAAAAATAACAAAATTAAACAATCTTACATCAACCATAAGAGGAAAATGGTGGTATGTTTTCATAAAGCTAGCAATCAGATTGCGGAACCATCTACTTCCAGCTGGTGATTCATATGGGAAAACAGAGTTCTCCTTGGCAC
Source organism: Datura stramonium (assembly GCA_018107945.1). Classification (NCBI taxonomy): domain Eukaryota; kingdom Viridiplantae; phylum Streptophyta; class Magnoliopsida; order Solanales; family Solanaceae; genus Datura; species Datura stramonium. Next base: position 21,130 of record JACEIK010007966.1, read on the forward strand.
GCCTTAAGATAAGCTAGAAAGGGATCTTTTCATCTGCTACAGCATCATCTTCAAATGATAAATCCAGAGAATTACTGATATCGTGGAATCCGTTTTTTATGAACTCGAATATCTTTTTGACCTGTCAGTTCAGCTGAATCAGTTTTACATTCATTTGCAGTGCTCTGAACTATATATCCTCAATTTCAGTTACCAGATTTGAGCGTAAACGCCAAGCCTTCCACAATTACCTGAGTTGGCTGGCGAAGTTGACAGCTGTACACAGATAAAGCATGAGAGATACGACCACCAGCCTTGCCATAGGCCCATGCTGTTCGAGCACAGATAGGCTGATCTCCAACAAGTCCCATGAAAAATTCAAACCGATGCATGCTACTTTTACGATTTCAACTAGAGCTGATATATCAGTGTCAGCTGCCTGCATTAACCTGTTTAGGGCATAGTCAGTCGTAACTGTTATCTCAGTAAACAGAATTCACCGACCTGAAGAATTTAGTTTGCCAAAGCTTGTTTACACGAAGACCACGGCGCTCGAATAACCGTTTATACTGCCAATCGGACGGCCTCCCATGTTGAAGATCATAATTCCTAATGGCTTTATGACAGAAATATACCGCCCTTCTAACTGCCCTTGCAATAAGCCCTAAGCTGCAAACTGATCTTCAACAAAGCCCTAGATATGATTAAAAAAGTATTAATAAACATAACTTCAGTATGGAAAGAAGCAAGGGCATTTTCTATCAATCAATGACTTGTTAATCAGTTTATCACCCAACCTGAAGCGCACAATAATTGCTTAATGAATGCAGAGATTCTTCACTAGCATTTCAGTAATCCAACTTGGACATTGCATCTGGTTGGATTAAGAATCTGTATCCAGGAGCAAAATGCATGAGTTAGAATATGTGAACATAAACTGTCATCAAATGACCGCAACATACTCAGAATCTCAGCTTTCTTTTAAGATTAAAGAGGGCAAATGCCGTGTGCAGATAACCATAACACTGCATGCAAGTTGTAGCAATACCTGCAGTATGCACCCGACAGTCGTTCAAGTTCTATGCGGTTATCTTTGCAATAAGCTAGATCAGACTCGTGAAACTCTATTCCTCTGGCGCGTTTTCTTTTCATCATCATATATTGGTTCGCCATTGTCATCCAGGCATTCAGGTACAAATTTATCCATGAGATCTTTGCTCTTGGATTTATATCGAGCCCATATACCTATAAAATGATATTAAGAAAAAAGGCATTCTTAAGTAATTGCATCAACAAAAGCATCATTTCCTAAAGCTCAAAATTGCAAAAGGAAATTCTAAAATATGGTTGTTGATAAGCACAACCTTTGATAGTGACCATTTCTACGGCAATGGCAATGGATATCCATCCATTTCCACATCCCAGCTCAGCAACTGTCTTGTCCTGGAAGATGGAATCAGGATGTCTATTTAGTCCCTCATAAAGGTGAAGGACCAATCTCTGGGATAAAGATACTGGGGATGACCATCATTGGCCAGTTTCTTTCGCTTCTGGAAACCTACAAAAAATTAAACAGACAGGCGTACTAAGAAAAGCAATCTCTCAAGAGAATTAATTTTCCTTTTCCATTTTTCTGGGGCGATATATCTGAATGGCATTAGAACAACTAGTAAACGAGTTAAGAACATAAGTAGGACTTCTTCATCAATGTGGCAACTGGCAATGCCTTAAAACTACCATCAGTGAACACAGGTACACCCAATCGCTCGCCTTTGACCATTGAGAGGGAACATATCCGCTAGTTTAATAGCAGGTGCGTCAAGAAACTTTTTGTGCAAATGGCAGAAGGGATAAACCTTCATATTTACCATCCAATTTCTGAAGCTTATAAGGAGATTTCAGGAGAAATGAAGACATTGTTTGAGCTCTGATGGCAGAATTAGAGTAAGGTTGCTGGTTTGATGTTAAAACTTTTATTATGTTCTCATGTTCTGGATACTTAACAAGGCTTTACACAATCTATTAGTAGAAGTCATAGTATCTCCCATCTGCACAAAAACAAAAATGTTCAACTTGCTACAGAGGGAGTAGTAATATCCAATTTTGGTGTCAGTATTGATAAAAGAAAGTTTCATGCTTTTGGTGAATATGATATATACAGAGAGAAAGAATGAAAAATAAAAATTTAATGGGCGAATGATAGTCAATGGTGAAGGACCAGGCAAATACACGGGAAATCAACGAAGCTATGGACCAGAAAGAAAGAGTGAACATGTCGGGGATTTGGATGTTGAAGGAAGTATCCAGAGTCCTATTCCATAGTCAAGGTACCCCTTCTGCAGAACTACTTTATGTTCAGGCACAATACAAGCTTAACTTGCCAATTTAAGTTTCTAAATTCTAATAGAACACCTATAGAAGATGATCCTCCTAGTTTTCATGTCCTTGGTCCATAAAAGGAACAGCGTCCTTCAACAAGGTTTAAGCAGATCCTCTTTTTAGAGATAGAGTACAGAATAAATCAAGACCCATCTAAACATGTCGTTCACATTTCCTAGTGTACCTGATGAATGAACCCAAGGAACTGTGGTCCTCTCACACTTTCTCATTCTCTTTGGGCTCTTACATGTTAACTCTTATTGCTTTAAAACAGCATCCACGATAACTATTTGCTTCATTCCCGATCTAGTCAGATTCAGCTATATGAATCTCATCATCCATTTCTCCAATTGAACAACTCTTACTCCATAAAAACTAAAGAAAATTGTTGAGCCTAAAACTACTATAACTAAATGCTTTCCTAGCTTGAACACATATCATTCATAGAAGCATTACTTCATCAAATAATGTGAAATTAAACTATAATATTCCCTCCGTCCCTAAGAGAACAACAGCATTTGTAGTACGAATTTGAACTCATCCAATTTTGTGTGGTTCGAATATTGAGTTGTTAACACATGTTATTGTTTGAAAAAATTACGGTCAGAGACAAATTCTGCAACTGTACAAATAGTAATTGCACCAAACAAATTTGTACAGAGGAAGTAATAGCTCACGAACCTCATTTTTTGACCAAATACACAAGCGACAATTCTGATGAGGAATCTACATTTTTTTTTTAAATAAAGAGGAAAAATGATTATGAAACTAAAATATGATAAGAATAGAACAAAAAACTGATCAAATCTATACTTCCACGCATCAACGTATATCTATGTTTGAAAGACATTATACAGGCAAATGGGACTATCCAAAGTACATAAAACAAAAATGATCATTTATGCAAATGCGAAAAAGAGAGAGAGGACCTTCTTATTGCTCAAGGACAATATCCTGAATCTGGAAATGGTAAGTTTGGAGGCACTGATCGGAGGCTTCTTTAGTAGCAAAGCGTTTCTGAAGAAGAGTTAGGAAGATCGAGCCTCTTTCCCGGGTAACGGATCCTCCAGTCGCTCAAGGAGTGATCGGAGCGCGCTGTAACTTAGCATCACCGGACTGCTCACATCGTTTGAGAAAGTCATCGGTCGACGTACACAGTCCACTCACCGCCATTTTTTTTTTGAAAAACTCGGAGAAATGAGTTTCCGATCGAAGCTCTGCGTCTGTGTGTTTTTTGGGAATGTGAGATGGGGGACCTGAGTGTGTGTCTCGAGGTCTTAGACAAAACTTCCCGGATATATTGGAGTATTTTGAGTGACTAATGGAATAAATCTTTTATTCTGTAGTACTGTGGAAATGGCTTTTCTTTTCCTCTTAGGGAGAAATTAGAATTGAATTAATAATTAAAGTAAAGACAAAGAAAAGAAAACTTGAAAGAACTTGGTTGTGTTCAGGAAAAAATATTAAAAGAAAGAATATTAAGAAATAGAGATCAGAGAATTTCTTTATTTACATTGATGGGAAGAAATACGATGAAGGAGAGCGCATTTATAGGGATAATTTCTCTAAATGAAATATATTTATAGACATTCACTATAATATAAATATGTTTATAACCTCCCCTTGAATGTCTATTTGATAGATAATGTGTCACCGTTAAAATCTTACTGAAAAGTGCATGGAAAAAAATCTAGTGAAGAAAAAGAGTACACACATATTTAATAATATGCATTTAGGTGCCTCATTAAAAAGCGCTGAGGAAAAGCGAGGTGGGACAAAAAGTTCGTAAGGGAAAAGAGTGCGGGCATACATTGCTAACTCCCAGTGATGAGAACATCCTTGAATCTTTGCACCGATCTTGTGCACCATCTTTGTCGTTGTGGTGGAGCAATTGAATCATATATCGCACACTCAAATTTTTAGATGCAATTATTTGGTTCAATGACTTGAACCAATTGTGATAAGGAACCTTGCAGGCGATGCATTCAAGTGTTGCTATATGTTAAATAAACATATCTCTTACCAAATTTTATTTGGGAGTTTTATTCTCATAACCAATGATTTAGCTATAATTGGAGGCATATAATTTTTCTAAACTAACATATATGAATCGGCATTATCAACATGATTTTATAATTTGAAACTATGCTCTTAATTTAATAATTCGAGCAATAACCTTACAAAAATCAATTACAAGTTGATATTAAAACACATGTGACCATACCATAGATGCATTTATTAGCAAATGGTTCACATGGTAGGCGAATGAGCTCATATTCACCCTTTTATAAGTTAGAAATTTGGGAAATATAGTGCAATCTTATTTGTTCGAGATCGTTCTATCATGAGAACAAGCAACACAAGAGAATTCTTGAAGAATCTTTTATTTGCTTGGCAATATAACCACTTGAATTCTCAATTATTTTGCATCACATTTGAACAGGAATGGCCAACTAGTTATGCCAACTTATTTAAGTAAACTTCTAGTTTACTTTCGTATGTGATTTCATCATTATACCCATATTTATGTACTACAAATAAAAAAAATCTGCGGGTAATCTTTTACATAAATATTTAAAACGTGATTAGTAGCAAGAAATTAGATCTTCCCATAATTTATAGTTTTTAAATATTTTAAAGTTATCATTCATGATGAACATTCTATTTTTTGAGACTTATTACAATAATTTCATTCGGCCCAATGTGTCATTGTTCTTGGAACACCGATTGGACTTTGTTTACTACCACGTATTCAGAAATCATATCAACATCGTTAATAGTTTCTGTAGTTTCAACGAAGTGATTTTGAATGTTGATGAGTTATACTACGTGATGGACTTAGTCTTGGTGGATCCAATTATATCGTGCTTTTGGGTGGATGACCATCTTCGTATGGTCATACCTTTCTTCTAGGTTATTCCGCAAAAAACAAGTGGATCTTAATGGAAGTGATATATTCAATTTTAAGAATTTCGTCAATATGACGACGCAAGAATATCATAGCCTTAGCACGATCTTGATTTGATGCTTTATTTTCACTTTTAATGGTGTCTCGACCCGTTGCATCGTATAGTTTGTCAACACCCGTAGAGTAGTTCTTGAACTTTGAAGGGCAATGAGAAATCAATTTTCATAAGATTAGTCATATTAAAAGAAAAGAAAAATAATATCTTGGCTTCAAATTTTGAGGCAGTAGGTCGTAGAGCAACAATATCACCAAGGAATATCACTCCTATGGTTAAGTAATACATTTCAAAGTGAGTGCTCAAGGCGAGACTCGTGCGATAACATGTTGCTTATGAAATAATAAAGAAAGAGCAAGAATATTATAGAGAAAGAGAGAAGGAGAAATTTTTATTTACCAACGTGGGATAATGCAATGAAGGAGTCCTAACTTTTCTCTAAAAGATAGACTTTACTATAATATAAACACACATCTTCTACTACAATACAAATACCTTTATAAGCATTCACTATAATACAAATATGTTTATAACATTTTTGTATATTAACTTTTATTTTTTTTATATTTGATTGTTTAAAAAAAATATTTTTTACCTCATCTGCTCTTAAAATATTTTTTCAAAGCATTGTTTGAAAATGAAAATGACTTCTTTGTAAAAGTAGAAAAGCAAATCCCATTTCATTTCTCTTATCTCGCCCCTCATAACTATCTACCCCACCCACCACCGTCACCTACCTCGAGTCCACCTCAGGCCCATCTTGCCCACCCTGATCCACCCCATAACATCAATCACTTTGCCTTATAAATACAAATCGCAAGTAGTTTTGTTTATATATATATACAAATCTTTTAAATATAATATTTTTATTTGCATATATATAAAACCGAAAAAAAACATTGTTCTTAAAATAACATTACCGATCTTTTCCACACCTCGATAAAATATAGTCATTCATAATATCATTTTTAGAGTGAGGCATTAAATCACATTTTTAATTTATAAGTACCTTTTGAATTGTTTATATATTTGGTAAATATAAAAATATTTTTAAATATTTGAAATTTTATAACTTAATATTCTTTTTTCTGTTTTTATATTTTTAATGTTGAATTTTTTTTTATAAGTATTTTTGATTTGATAAAATATTTATAATTTTATATTTAATTTCTTATGTAACATCTAAAATGCTCTTCTTAAAAAAATATTTTTTTAATTATCTCTATTTTTATCTTTTTCATCTTTTTGTCTAACTAAATGCTAGCATAAAGAAAATAAATTTAATTGGATCAATAATAGTCAAAGAAAAATTACAAAGTAAAGACTTATCATTCTTCACTCCCATTTATGATTTGTGTATTTGTTCTGAATCGATTTAGTTTAAAAGATTGGCTTAAAATATCTTTAGTGTACAAAAAAATACTTAGAAGTTAGTTTGGTCTATTTTGAAGTTTATTAACACCCTCTAAAATAGTCTGAGATATTAAAGTATTTTAGTATATAAATATTTCACGTATTATGCAAAAAATATTATTTATGCTTGACAAAATGTTTTTAGCAGTTGTTACACTTACATAAACCATAAAATTCTTTTTGTGAGGCTATTATAATGTTTGATTTATCAAATCATTAATATTTCAATGAATTTTAGTTGTGGGTTTATTTGTCATACTAATAATATAAAATGTATTTTAAGGATATTAATAACCTTTATTATGTTTTTTTAAAAATATTTTTAATTTATTTCAATCATAATTTAATTTCCAATTTCATATAACTGACTATCTCAAATGTTTTTTTTGTTTTTTTAAATTTATAAATTAAAAACATAAATATTAAGAAAATCATTAGGTCAAATGATTTGTGGTGGTCGTGAGAGGATGAATTGAAGAAATTTAATCAGGTATGAATTTTTATTCATTAACTGTCTTGTAATACAAATGATTTGGTAATTGGTCGTGAGAGGATGAATTGAGAGAAATTTAAATCAGAGTTATGAATTTTTATTCATTCTTTGCTGTAATAATATCTCGGATTTTGCAAAAATCTTAACGCTTTTAAATGATATAAATACTGAGAAAATCACTAAATCACTTTATTTATTATTGAAAAATATCGTTATTACCGTGAAGTAATAAAATAATTATGAATTTAATATATATGATTAATCATGCTTGAGATATAACTTGGCCTACTTGAAACAATATTGCATCATAAATAAGAATGTGAATAATTAAAACATTCTTCAAACTTTAATTCAGACGCGATAAAAACATAACAAAGTTAGTAATAGAATTATAATATTATTCAATAAACTATATTAAGTTTGAATAAGTCGAAGTCAACTGTGAATTATCTACAAATATTTTATTGTACATTTGGAGGCAATTTCAATTTTATTAGTGATGGGAAGTTGGAAAATATAATTGTTTGACTTTTTATTAAATTTATATATATCTTTAAAATAAGTATCATTAAATTTATAATAGGACTAAAAGAATAATCAGATAGACTTAATTTGAAAGTTAATAAAATAAATGTAAGTAATATAGATTAAATAATTAAATAAAATGGACTAAAAGAATAATCAGATAGACTTAATTTGAAAGTTAATAAAATAAATGTAAGTAATATAGATTAAATAATTAAATAAAATGTGAGAATATATAAGATTTCAAAAATCTTGAATTATATAGCATCTTCGATGATCGATGAATGAGGAGAAAGAATAATATATGCTTTTGTCGCTAGTGCCTTGTGTACGCTATATGTCATGTTCTTTGTTATATTCGTTTTGTTCTATTTTAATTGTCAGGATAAAATTTACACGCCTATTATAAAAAATAATAATAGGGATGATAATTTGATTAATATAACCTTATTAATTTTTTGAAAACATATAATGATAATTCTTTTCATATTTTCGAATAACTTTAAATACTAAGAGTAGAATTAGAAAAATATGATCAATTATCTCTTGAATTCTGAAACTAGTAAATATTTTAAAATATTTATTTTTAGTATACCTAGCAATTAAAATAAAATAGAGAAAGTATATGCCTAATTTTTTTTATAAAAAAATAATTTTCAGAATTTAATGATTGAGAATCAATCTACGACAAATTACATTAAATGTGAAATAAATACTATTTAATGGATAAGGGAGTAACATATGACGTCGTTTTCGGAGCAAATTTATAAATGAACGCTTTGCTGTGGTTTAAATTTTCTCCTAATACTTTGCTAGTATCTGACTCAATTTTTTCAAAATATTAAATTATTTTTTTGCCCTATACAAAATTTACCGTAAAAAGAAAATAAATTGGAAATTTTGGACACAATCATCAGGAAGCTGGCTCGCGGGACTTTCTCACATACATCAATCATATACTACAACAGCACGCGGAAAAATATTTCTTTCTTTCTATTTTAAGTGTTATAAT
>JACEIK010007966.1:30449-43754 GCA_018107945.1 Datura stramonium
AGCAATTTTCTTAAATCGTAAAATTAAAATATATATTATATATTACAAAAATAACCTAATGATGTGCAGATTTTTTATACTGATATTATATGTTAGTTAAATATATTTTAAAAATTTCCTACTTTTAGGACCACAAATAAAAGGATTCCACTAGGTGGATTCAATTATTGGTAATACCTCATCTAGTGGCTAATTTTTAAAGGATAGTTGTCTACACTTTATTTTCTATTTTGATTTTCTTTCTAACCTAATGGTGAAACCACTAATTCCCTGTGCCAATTCCATTGTCAAAATCACTGTTTTAAACAAGATTCAGAATAAAAGCGCAATAAAAATATATCAACATAATTTGTGGAAGTTAAAGTATCTTGAGGTGTAAGCTTCTTCAATTTGGATGTATGCTTTAAGTGTTGGACTAATTTTTATTTTGGGGCATAAATTTATAAAAGCTATTCTATTTAAAATTAAAATTGCTAATCAAATTGATATTCTTTTTGTTTCAAAATAGGTGATGCTTTTAGCTTGTGCACACTCTTTAAGAAAATTACTCATTCTTAAAAAGTAAAATATATTTTTACCAACTTATACTTAGTAGGCGTTTGGACATGCGATTTCATGTCGCGATTTAAAATTATGAGATGAAATCAGTATTTGGACATGCAATTTCATCAAATAATTTCAAATCACGAGATGAAATCTTAAATTCTCCAAAGAGCTTGATTTGGGATTTCAAATCATGAGAGAGATTTTTCAAATGTAAAATTTAACCCCACAAGTTTATATTTTGTAAAAAAAAAAATCCACCTTTTTATATATACCAACTATATTTACCAATCATTTCTTTAATAAATGTCAACAACTGTTGCCAACTGTTATATTGTACATAAATAGTTTGTTAACCTTTGTTCGTGCTACGTGGGATGATTATATTAAAGAGTAGTACACTACAACAAGTATTTATTCCGGAATGATAATAAATAAATAACCTAATACAACAAATTTTAAATTACATGCCAGCCTCAGCATTATTTAGCCCCGAATCCGGAAACTTGTTAGCAGAACTGTTTGATGCGTGCACACGGTAAAAACTTTTAAACTTCACAGTTCGTTTTGAAAATTCTGTTAGAATTAAAGATCACATTTTTACATACATCATATAGGTGAACGAGTATGATCATTTCCTTGACGATTCAAAAATTTGAGCTACTGTTTCAATATTTGCATTGCTAGAATTGTTAGCAGAATATATATGTCCTACATATTGCTTCATTGAATGCAACAGACATAATAAGAGGTTGAAACAACATATGCACACTTTCAATAACAACAAGTGATATGGACGTGCCATTGGTTTCTGTCAAATATAACTAATCCAATTCCAGCATATATATCAGCTCCCTATTTTGAAAACTCTACCACGTTGTGATACATCTCCAGGAACTTTATCATTAGAAAACACGGGAATTACTGGGCTTGAAACTCTGCAGCTTGACAGGTCACTCAGCTCTTGCTCGTCACAGACAAGGTCGATGCCAAGTTCCTTTACCTTCATCAAGCTATTCAAACGGACTAAAATAGAAATTTCGTCTCTATCTTGTAGCATATCTCCAAATTTCCAGTGACTTAACCATGTTATTTCTTCATTACCTTCTGGCATGCCAAAAACTCTTGGATGGTGCATCCATTTCAATTCTTTAGTCGTATTGTGTACAATATTCTCCTGTTTGCGCCAGTAGGCTCTTGAAAACTCTTCTTGATTTTCAGAACTTGTATACACAACGGCTATGGATAGGCCCTGGATATTGTTGAGAGGTTGAGATATGGTAAAACTTACTGCATTCGTATTCTCTAACTTTGTGAACCAGCTAGGTATCTTGTTTCCAGGAAGAAATGTACTGAAGATGCCTTCCTCGTACAAGCCCTATTCCAGTCATAGAAATAAATGGTTAAGGATCAACAGTAAACCTAGATTTGTAGTCCTAGGGAGAGACTGAGAGAGAAACCTGTGGCGGAAGCATTTTCATCTTGTAACTCGAGAAAAGGTCCATTTTCATCACAGCTTTTTCCATAGTTTCAAGATTCAGATCGAAACGTTTAAGCATCTGTTGGTCAGCATTTTCTAGAGCTTCTAACTTAAAGTTTCCCTGCATCATGACTAGACTGTCACAATTGTAATCATAACCTAGGATTGGATTTTTTGATAGCAATGATTGGTATGTCATCATCTCCAAGGATGAACAACTATCTATGGACACTTCTGAAATGCTATTTGGCATCTCAGTAAGTGATTTGAGCATCTTACAGGACTTGACACTGAGGCTTTGGAGCTGAGGAAGACTCTTGACACACTCTGGGAGGCAACTAATTGAGTTTTCACTTAGATCCAGTTCTTCGAGCAGCGGAAGATTGCTAAACTTCTCGGGAAAAGATTCATCAGACAGCCTGCAACTCACAAGACTCAAGCTCACCAAAGAGCTAGGTAAAAAGGCCCATGATATTTCAGGAGAGATTCTAGGCTTTGATATCCAAGATGAAAATAGTGCCTGTAATGATTTCCACTCATTGGTGGTACAGAGTATTTGGTTTAGACCAATTCCATCAGCTCTAAGAACTTTCAAAGAATCTATCATGTTAAGCTCCTTTGGCAGCGACTCCAGGCTTGAGCAGAAGGATATATCAAGTGTCTTAAGACTTTTAAGTTTACCAATATTTCTTGGCAGCTTTCTGATGCTCTTGCAGTATTTCAGATTCAGTAAGGTGATTTCTTGGAGGTAACCGATAGATTCATCAATATCAGCCAGTTTAACACAGTCTTTAAGAATTAATTTCTCGAGCCGGGGCATTCCAGCAAAGCTAGGGGTTTTGGTAAGTTCCCGAGAATGACTAAGGTTGAGAATCCTGAGAAATCTCAAGAACTAATTGAAGAAAAGCATTCAATTATTTCTTTTCTGAATATACAATCTTGGTTATGCAAAGAAACTACTGAAATAAAGAAAAGGAAAAGAAGAGATGATTTATACCTCAGTTCCACTCCATGTTTGTTGTAAACTGCTGTGCCGCATGTCAATAGAAACTATTCCTTCCCAGGAAAGGTCACTAGGAATGGATTTTAAAGGGCATTTACGCCAAGACAACCATTTTAATCTCTTGGGAAATTCTTTGTAGCATCCAATGAGGTTCACATCATTTAGTTTGAGCATGCTTAGGTTTCGCATTACTGTAAATGCATCTGTCCCTATGCTGTAATTTGAGTTTCTCGATGAAGTGTCTACTGAATGCAATGAATAAAAACCAGAAGAAGGTTGTTGCAGCGAAACATTGTGATCTGCACAATTCTCTACATGATCTTTAAGGAAGCGCCTTTTTGAGCTAATTGCATTGAAAAATCTTTTGGCTGATTTATCTTCCATTAACATGGACATGTCAAGGCTGATCCCTTCAATCCTTTCAGTTCCCTAACAGGAAATTTGGAGAAAAAGATAACTTGTGAGGGTATGGCACGACAAAGAAGGAAAAGAAGGACATAACACATAGTAAGTGCCTTACAGTCTTATCGTTCAACACTCTAAAAGAATCCTTGTTATTCCAAAGTCTACTACGTTTTCCAGGATCCAGTGATTCCCTACGAACGATATCTCTCCCCAGGTCTCGAAGCAAATGATGCATCTCCAACTTATTTAAGTCACTGATTGTCAAAAGACTTCTATCAATGAGGTTTTGCATCCCAATTATTGTGTGGAAACCACATCCATCCAGTATTCTAACAGAGTCATCTCTGTCCATCCCAAGAAAGAAAAGAGCTATATGAAGGAATATATCTTTGTCATGGTCATCCTCAAGAGTGTCAAAACTCAGTTTAAGTTTATCTATGACATGATCATCAGGGATTGTTTCTAGCTTTTCTAGGGCACTTCCCCATATTTCTGGTCTTCTACCCGACAGAGCTGAACCTAAAACACGAAGAGCTAAAGGAAGTCCTACACATTGAAGAACCACACGTTTTGAGAGCTCAAGATAACCTTCCAAAGGATGATCTTCTCCAAAGGCATGCCAGCTAAAAAGCTTTAGGGAATCCAGTTTATTCAAGGGTTCTAGTTTTAGTACCTTGTGAGGTACAGAAGGCTTTAGCAATGACTCATGCCTCGTTGTTATAATGAATTTACTAGCAGGATCAAGCCAATCTCTCATTCCTAAAATTGTATCTATCTGATCAACTTCATCAACATCATCAAGTACAAGAAGAATTCGTTTATAGCGTAGGGCATCTTCGATCATCATAATTCCTTCATCAATATTGAATATCCTCTCCTTTTTTCCAACAATATCATACAAAACTTGCTTCTGCAAACGAACTAAGCCATTACATTGTCTTGCAGTTTCGTTGATGTTCGCTAGAAAACTGCTTCCTTCAAATGATCTTGCACTTGAGTTATAGGCAAATTTGGCAATGGTTGTCTTGCCAATTCCACCAATCCCACAAATCACATATAGCCCAACATTAGTTGATCTATCTTGTAACCAGGAGATAATATCGTCAGCCCGATAATTGATATCAATGAGGTAAGGAGCACTATGTAAGTCTCTGGGACGTAGCTTGTTTTCAACCACTTCAACAATATTCTCAATGAACTTTGCCTCATGTCTACAAGTTCAGGTTAAGTTTGAATGCCATCAAATCTGAATTGAAGAGCTAAAAATATATGGTGATAATAAACATAAATATGTTATAGAGAAGTACTCTAGAAAATTGAAAAAGACAAATACTCAAATACATAGAGAAGAAAATATTCACATATTTGCGATCTTCAGGATGACAAAGACCTAAAGACTTCATAATCAAAAAATATGAAGGGGCATTAGAAGGACATAGAACTTCCGTATTTCAAAAACATAGTGATGCCACCAGTCATGAGTTGTCCAAAAACATTTTAGCTATTGGTTCACTATTTCCTTTTTTGACAAGTCTTCTTTCTGATCATTATGATGAAATTTGAGGGGAAAAAAAGAGGGAACTTTTATTGAACTGGTGATAAATAACATTAAAGAGATCTCAATAAAGCTGTGTTTAAGCTGCATGAAATAAGGAGATTTCCCTAATTATCTAGATGCCTAATTATGGCAATCGTTAAGTATGTTCTATATTATAATCCTACATAATAAACCCTAGATGTATATAACAAATCTACGCACATGCTGATGTTCATTTCCAAGTTGGAGTGTATAGATCATATGTTCCAAGATTGCCACCATTATGGTGAATAAGACGGAATAGACCAAAAAAATCAAAATGTTGAAAACCTCAGAACTTACTGTATTTTTTTGGATAAAGTGGTGAAATTGATGTGGCTAACATGATGAAAGTGGAATCAATTACCTGACTGTGATGTAAATTACTGACTGGATGGTATGTCGACATGGTGAAATACTGATGGCATCCTTATTGGATTATCTAGTAACATGGTTTGATGTCCACAGTGGTTGGTCAATTTGACATGTAGCTTCGAACAAATGTGAACTGAAAACTTGACCGAGCAACTGACATGAATGGGTGATATCTGTCCTAGACAATTGATGGTGAGTGAGGCATGTTATAAAGACACTGTTGAACTTCTCTGGCAGCACGTGTGAGCACATGAACAGGAATTTCGAGGACATTGTTATCTTGATAAGACGAAATCTGTACTATATATAGACGACTTAACAAATTTGATGACTTGATAGGTCAGATAGGAAATGTTCGTTAAGACAGCAAGTGTTCCATGAGTTGGGACAGCTCTGGACAATAATTTCTAGAGACAGGAGAGCATTGGAGCATAAATTGGGTCTGAACTGGAAGGCATTTGCCACTCCTATGCAAGTTTCGATGATCACGTGGTAACTAAGCCTACTACTATGACAACGCGATGCTTGACTTATTTAAAAGTTAAAACTAGTGTGTTGCTAAATGGAAAGCAAAACAATTTTCTTGGCCGACTAAAAATCTTTTTCTCATTTTGATAGGTGTGAGGCTAGCTTGCACACACCTCAACTATTCCACCGGACACCTGCTATCTTCCACCAGTACATGTACCATAACAGAAAGCAGATTTCATATACATGGAAGAAAAAGGTAAAACACAGTGTTGGGTTAGCATGGCTTGAAAGAAGGAAGGCTTTTGTGAGCAGGAGTGCACGGCAACAATAGAAACTAGAAAGCAGATTTCATGTACAGATTTGAAGCATCTCAATACTGGAACCGGAAAGGATCTAGTCAGAGATTGAGAAATTGGAAAAAACTACATGAACACTAACTCTGACAGACCTTCAATAGATAAGGTGGATTTACAGGCATTATCACAAATAAATGGAAAAGGCCACAATTATAATTAGTTAAGCATCAAAGGCTGTGACTTATTAATCTATTAAGTTTCAGGTTCAATTCTAATGGAGGCAAAAGTACTAGATAGTTTCTTCTCATATGTCTAAGCCTTGGTGAATAGAGTCATGAGGTACCTCAGTTGTACTGGTGGGAGGTAGCAGGTAACCCGTGGAATTCGTTCAGGTGCCCGGGTTATTGAAAAATAATAGTAATACAATTTAAGAGGGAGGACATCATAGAAAACAATTAAAAAAACTCAGGGACTTCATATGTTCTATTTTTCTTGGTTAATAATATTTCTGAAATTAGTGACCTTTATACAAAAAGACAAGACAACATAACTGCAGAAGACAAATTCTTGGTCATTCATCCTCACTTCAATAGGGGAGAATTAAAGTAGTTTTCACAACAGAAATAAAGGGGGAAAAGTTACCCATCAGCTTGATTTTGCAAGGGCATCCCTCCCAAATCTGCTACTTCTTTGAGAGCTTTGGTCCAGCTTTTTACCTTATGAATCCTTTCCTCCGCAGTCTCACCGCTAACAATCCTGAAATTTTCTTCGCCAAAACTACCCTTTTGCTTCCTTACATCGGAAGGATCCACGTCAAAGAAGACAGGCAAGACTATGTGCCCAAAAATCCTCTTTTGCTCCAAAATCATGACAAGCTCATCGAGACACCTCTCCGATGATGCGTAGTTTTGGGACAGTACAATCACTGACATCCTCGATTGTTCTATTCCCTTTTTCAATTTTGACTTCAAGTTCTCTCTTTTCTCTTCGTCATCATCATCATCATCATCGCATTTGAACACATGAAACCCAGCTCGCACCAAATTTCTATGGAGATGATCCGTGAAAGTATTGCCAGTGTCTTGGTCTCTGAAACTCAAGAATACATGATAAGAACATCTACCTTGCTCCATAGCAAACTCAACAAAGCTCTAGCTCACAGTTCCTCACATCAATAACCAAGTGAGCTTTCGATAAAATGAAAAAAATTAGTTCCTTTATGTTTGAGATTCGTTGAAGATGGATATGTATTTGAGCAGTTTTGTCCTTTATATTTAAAGATTGGGCACTTTTGACTTTTATTATATTTGTAACTTGTAATGTACAATGATAGTTATCATTGATAAAATTAGCTGGTGCAAAGCATATGAGCCCTTTAAATTGGGAAAATTATCAGGACAAACTTCTTTTGATTCATTTTCACCTATTTTTACCTAATGAAAAATTCTTATTTGTAGAATTTCAATAATAAAGGGTGCTAATTAAGGGTTCAAAAAAGATATAAACGTTGATTTATTTGTAACTTGGTATAATTGAGGGTTGAATTAAGTGAAAAATGTATTAAATTGACTTGAATATGATTTTTTATAATAAAGTTTCTCATTGAGAGAATTGAATCTAAAGAAGTTGTCATAATGAAATATTAAATCCATAAATTATATGTTTTTACATAGTCAACATTGGATGAAAACCTGTATAAAGAATATGCTTAATTCTATAATATTACAGTATAATATTGAACAGTGAGAACGTATTGGTACAACTCTGGATATAAAAAGATTTAGATATAGATATATAGATAAATTACACAATTTAGAAAAGTAAAAATGACAAATTTATTTTCAACTTAACTCTAGATTATGAATTTGTAATATAGGAATTGTTCTAAGTACTTTAAGAGACACATTCAATATTTAAAATTTATGGGTTTCTGCAATGATTTGAAGTAATATATAATAATAGCCGGATAATACTTCGAAACTGAACAAAGAGTTATTGAATTGATGTTATCATATATATACTATCAAATATGACTATCACAAATCTCAAATGCAAATGTAATAAGTGCGTTCTTCATCACTAAAGTGGTTCCCCAGAATATCTTCAAATTCAGTACTCACATTAGAATCATAGTTCTCTGTTTGCTCATCAAGGTAAAAGATTTTAACACCAAGTTCCTTAAATTCAGCAAACTGTGGAGACCCCATAACCTGAATGACATCTCCTTGTTGAAACAATTTCTCAACTTTCCAATAACTTAACCACATCATCCCACTTTCTTGATCTTCTGGAAGGCCAAACCATGCTGGGTAAAGAGCCCAGTTCAAATCTTTTGTCTGATTTCTTATCCAAATTGCTGGCCCATCGTACAAGCCAAGGTTGGTGTATGCTTCCGGACATTTGTACACAAAGCAAATGCTCAAACCATTTATTACTCTGTTGCTATCAACATTATTTGGTAGGGTGCAATACACATCTGCTGCATCTGTGAACTTGTAGCTGAACCAATTGGGCACGCTTTCGCCAGGCAAAAATGTAGAGAAAACACCCCGGTGGTACAATATCTGACGAGACAATACTAAATTAATTAGATTTTTGCCTCCTTAATTGCGAAATTAAAAATGCTTTGTCTTTAACTTTTAGATCAGATAGGTTGTGAGACAGACCTGTGGAGGGAGCTTCTTAGGCGATAGGGAAAATAAACTTGTTATGTCATCTTGTACAAAGCTTGGGTATTCATTTCTAAGTCTTCCAGCGTTGTACACGCGACCAAATACAAGAGAAACCATAGTACTACTTGTCATCACAGGTTCCAAATTTGAAATTCCCATATTGTTGGCAAGCACTTGAGCATCAGCATTTTCCAGTGGCTCTAACTTGAACACACCTTCAACTTCAACAAGATTGATGCAATTTATATAACCTTCTACTGGATGCCCTTTTGCACAAGAAGCTACTTTCTCCAAAGCTAAGCATCCATCAGCATTTAAATCTGTAATATTCGATGGTAGCCCTTCGAGATATTTGATCTTTGTGCAATACGCGATGTTCAGAGTTTTAAGCCTCGTAAGATTCTTGATGCTATCTGGTAAATCCTTAATCGGATTTCCTCCCAAATCTAGCCAGTCTAGCAACGTCATAATGCCTAAATCAACCTTACTAAAAGCATCCGGAGATAAATTGCATTTTGCAATGTTTAACACGTGCAAGGACTTGGGAAAATGGATTTCTTGAATTTTAGGAGATAATACTCTTCCTTTCCAGGCCCAAGACCATAAAGATGAATACCATGTTTGGGCCTCAAATTGATCAGAAGTAATCATAGAGATCCCATCAGCATAAAGCTCCTTTAGTGATGACAATTTATCCAGCTCTGTTGGTAAGTATTCAATGTTTGAGCAGCCTGAGATGTTAAGCGTCTCGAGTGATTTTAACTCACATATGCTATCTGGAAGGCTCTTTAGTTTCTGACAATCTTTAAGGTTCAAAATCATGAGTTTTTGCAAACATCCAACGGTGTCATGAACATTGATTAACTTGGTACAATGTTCGAGTATCAATCTTTCAAGATTGGGAATGCCTGAGAAATCCGGTGTTGTGATGAGCTCATAGGAATGGCCCAAATCCAGTATCTCCAGGTATTGGAGAAACTAATACATCAAAACAAAGAAAATAAAGTCATTTGTTAGATTCGAGTCATAGTAAGTAAGTAGAGTGTCAAATTTAGCTCATAAAAATATAATTTAAACCTTGAATCCGTTCCAAAGTTGTTTCAAGCTGCTGTATCGCATGTCAATGGAAACAACATTTCCCATTGGAAACTCATTTGGTATACACTCCTCTGGGAATCCACTCCAACATAGCCATCTCAATCCCTTTGGGAAATTCTTGTAACTTCCATTGACTTGAACTTTGTTGAATTGGAGAAATTTTAGCTTGTGCATTTTCTCAAAGGCATCAGTTCTGACATCTTGTAAACTAGAATTGCCTAATTTTGTATTCCAAGCTGTGAAAAAACCAATTGCATTTTGTCTCACTGGTATTAAGGGAGTAGAGTACTTTTCTTTCTTAATCATTCGCATGTCCAGTACCATCCCTTGCACTGCTTCTGTGCCCTAATATAAAACACAAAAGGACAAAATTGCTGGAGAAACAGAAGAAATACGTTTAACATTCAAATAAAAGCTAGGGGATTTTTCACCATCTGCCTAATCCAGCTAGGCGGTAGAATTATCCGGTATCTGTGTGGGTAAGAGTTGACACTGCAAGCACTTAGTGGAATAGTTCAGATGCACCTAATGCTGGAGGCAGAATTTTCACCAAGAGAGTTCAACATGATCTACTGTATATAGTCAAATCTCTCTATTGCAGATGCCATTTGTACGGATATATTTTGGGAGCTATATAGCTAAATGCTGCTACAGACACTATTAGAAATAGAAACTTTTTAAACCGCAAATTAATAGAAAATTTGTGTTATAAAACATGATTTTTGCACCAATTTCCCACCGAACTAGTTCACTGGGAAAACGCATGCATGGTGGGAAACAGATTCATGATTTTTCTATGTGAAAATACTATTACTTTTTCTTTTCCCACGGATTAAATAAAAATATCGGTGAGAATAGCTACCTAACATTTTTCAGTGAGAAAGACTTTTTCGTAGTGAGAGAACATATAATATAACAATAACATGAAAAATTGACTTTAAAAAAAAATTGAATGTGATAGTGAAATGTTATAAGAGAGGATGACGGTTATAGAGAGATCCGACTGTTATATGCATAAAATAAATTGACGTTATATATACATCATAATTTCCGTGAGACGAGTATTCTGATGAAACCCTTCAGTTCATCTAGCTCCATCCTTGGTGCACCAAGCTAATTCAAAAAAGAAAACTTTGTGCATACTAAAAATTGACAAAATATTCAAATAAGAACATGATTAGATCCTTACTGTTTTTCCTCTTAGGACATTGTAAGAATCTGTGTGGTGCCAAAGTCTACTACGTTTTCCAGGATCCACAGGTGCTTCTCGACGAACAATATCTCTTCCCATATCTCTTACTAATTGATGCATCCTTATCTCATTTACATATTCAATTGTCACTAAACTTCTATCAATGAGATTTTGTATCCCCACCAATGTGTAAAATTCACACTTATCTAGTACCCTAACTACAAAATCTTTTTTCATCCCCACAAAGAAACAACAAAGATGAATGAACAAATTCTGATCATGATCATCTTCCAACAATTCATAACTCAATCTCAATTTGTCAACAATTTTATTTGTGGGAATTTCTCTCAGTTTTTCAATAGCACTTCTCCACACATTTTTAGATTTCCCAGCCAACGAAGAACCGATAACTTGAAGAGCTAATGGAAGTCCTCTACACCATTCAATCACTTCCTCTGAGTACTCTTTGTAATTATTATGATTATCTTCAGTACTCATTGGATTTTTTTCACCAAATGCATGCCAATTGAAGAGCTCATTTGCTTCAATTGTGTACAAAATTCCAACTTCATGTACCTCATGGCCTAATTGAGGTCTTAATAAACTCTTGTGCCTAGTTGTCACAATTATTTTACTTCCATATCCAAACCAATCTTTCATGTCAAATATTGCTTCAACCAAATCAGGCTCATCAACATCATCAAGAACAAGAAGAACTTTTCTATAACATAATGCATTCCTTATCTTGATGATTCCTTCATCAACACTTGATATTTTAACTTTTTCATTCTTTACAAGGGTAGAAAGAAGTTGCTTTTGTAAAGTGATGAGACCATTAGGAAGTTTTGAAGTTTCTCTAATGTTTGCTAAGAAGCAACTGATTTCGAAATATCCAAAGTTTAAATTGTAAACAAATTTGGCAAGTGTTGTCTTTCCAATTCCCCCAATGCCACAAACTAGAAGTATTCCAATATTATTGTTAGATCCATCTTGAACCCAGGAATTAATGGGCCTAGCTCGACGATGTATTCCAATTGAACAAGAAGAAATATATAAAGTTGGACGACTTAGTCTTGTGCTGATAACGTTAATAATCTTCTTGATGAAAGTAGATTCATGCCTGAAATATCCATAATATTATAGGAAATTATGTACATGTAATCTTCCACGTTATCTGCTATAACAAATAAAGATGATCTAATGGTGTGAAAATTTCGATAAAGATAACTTACTGATTTTCAAGGACCATTCCTGCCAAATCAGCAGCTTGGCTAAGTCCATCCTTCCATTTCTTCAACTTGTTCTCCCACTCTTTTTCATTACTTGCATGTCTTTCACACTTGAATTTTTCTTCATGTCTATCTAGTGCTTCTCCAAAACTTCCCTTGTGCTTCCTTAGGTTGGAAGGATCAACATGGTAGAAAATAGGCAATATTGTACAATATGCAAACTTCATTTTATGCTCAAGAATGGAAACAAGTTGATCCAAGCACCAACTAGAAGATGCATAATTTTTTGAGAAGACAATGATACACATCTTTGATTCTTGTATTTCTTTATTAGGAAACTCTGAATTATTAATGTCTTGTTCTCTTCTGGATTCATCATCATCACCACCTTCAAACGTGCGAAATCCGGCTTGATTTAAAGCTGTGAAGAGGTGATTTGTGAAATTTTTGCCAGTTTCTTCACTTTTGAAACTCAAAAACACATCATATGAATTTCCGAAAGTGTTGAATGATTGATCACTATAAGTTAATTTTGTGGTGGCCATTGAACAAAGTTCACCTATATATGTACTTAACTCACCATAGTAGTAATGAGTTATGAGTTGGGACTTATCCGAAATATTTAATTAAGAATAAAGAAATCGATCGCAAGCTAGCTTCTCACTGTGCCTTTCGGCACTAGTTGAATTATGTTGTATTCCTAATGACTGAAAAGTCAGTTGTGTGGATATTGGAGAATATATTCCTTACATGCAAAGTACAAACGAATATGTTCACTTTAAAATGAAAATAAGAAGATGTTCTATTCCGTTTTGTTAATCTTTTCCTCATGAATTACCTAATTAATTTTGTGGCAACGAGGGTTATTTAAAGATTTGAGGGTTGATCACTAGTCTTTTGAAAATAAAAGTAAATACCGCAGCCTTTTCTCGTGAAGTTTACGCTATAGCTGGTGGACTCTATTT
>JACEIK010007966.1:52646-63279 GCA_018107945.1 Datura stramonium
GTGCTCAATTCTCAAAAAAAATTTAATAAATAAGATAACTTAATAAATTATATCGTATATTTATTAATTTTTTTTAATATGAGCGAAATTGAATAAAACGATACTTATTTTGAGACAGGGAGAATAATTAAAACGACAATTCTTTAATTTTATTTCAGGAAGGTGATAGACTTTGCATGGGAAATTTCTAGATGAGTCCTCAAATCAAACAATTAAAATAGCTTCTTAATTACCAAGTCACCATTAATGATTAGTTTATAATAAACCAAAATCCTGAACTCTTCTTCAACAAATGCAGAGACTAATTAATCCCCTCCCCCCCGGGCCATTGGAAATGGTCAGTATTAAGAAAATCTCAACTATAATCATCCACTCTGCGCAATTAACAAATATAAATGATTTATTCAACAAATCAAAGTAACAAATTAGTCAAAATTGGAAAATCAGAAAAGGTAAAATCAAAATTCAATAGTTTACATGCTTTGAGATGGGAAACGTATCATCAAAGTTTAAGGGAAAGGAAATATTTTACCAATTCAAACTTCCCTTTATTTAGCCAATTCCTTATTACTGCTAATATATATTGTGCCACAATCACCTAGTCTTTCGACTACGACTTCATCTCAATTAATAGTTTTTGACACAAAGTATCAATATATGTAATGGATTTAATATATAACGAATTCAATATTGAAAATTTTAAAGATTGAATCTGTTACAAAGTAATATTATCCGATATGTATTCATGACCTAACTTGTGAATGTTTCTCTTAATTAATTCTACTACAATTAGGCCACTATAGTCTCGTTTATTTTAATATTATTTTGGCTTTTATATAGACGGGTTATTGTACTCCTATAATAAATTTGCCGTTTAAAATTATTTGATTGTTATAGATTAAAAAAATATTCAAAACTATCATTTTAAAAAAAAAATTAAAATGGAGATCATTTTAAAAATGAGTTATGTTGGGTGGGCTAAAAACCAGTCCAATACGAAATTATCTGGAGTAAATTATGTAAATGCATCTTTGGCCATCTATTTACCAACATGATTGGCTACTGATATGTATATTTAATATAAAGTATAAATTATCTATACATTGTGTACATATTTTATAAACAAAATCGTTCAAAAGCATTGCAATGTAATTTTTCCTATTATGTCGTGACCAATCCATAAGATTTTAGGCCATTAATATTTAATTCATACTAGACACCCCTTAGTTATTTCTATTGTTGGAAAGTTTCTAACATAATTCATATGAAATATATGATTAAGTCTTTGTAGTAGTTATATGTTTGTACGTTCTCAGAAAATTAAAGATTTAATTAGTCTTTACTATGTAGTTGTTGACGGAACATAACGACTCAAATGCATGCTTAAAAATTCACCATTTATATCTTGTTAATATTACTGTAGAAAGCCGAGTAAAGTTTATGAGTGGTCATTCAATTTTGTGTTCATTACTTAAAAATCATTATTTTTTATTTTATTACATAAAAATCATTTAACTTTGCCTCATATTTCACAAAAGTAACTTCCCAAAATTTAGTTAAAGTTTTACCCAAAATGTGAGAGAAAATAAGAAAAAGATCCCTTATGTTTAAGAGTTGGTATAAAATGATCTCTTAAATATACTTTTTGAGCATTTTTGGTCCACTATTTTACTAAAAAATGAGCTCTTTTTATTTCATATATTTATCAAACTCTACCTAATAAATTTAACAATAAATGTAAAGTTGAATGACCATATGTGAAATTTACTCTAGAAAGCCTAATCCGAACTTTGGTCAATAGGATAAAGTTTAATTTGAAGACTAATTCAAACAAATTTTCATCTATAAATAGGCATCCCTCTCTTTATCATATTTCTCACAGCAAACAATTTGTCACACAAAAGAGTTTTAACTAATTAGTGATGGCTCTCAAGTACTTTGTATTAACCATTGCCATATTGGCTCTGGTGACTTCAATAAGCCATGCATCTGATCCTAGTCCTTTGCAAGATTTTTGTGTTGCTGTTAATGACTCCATGGCTGCTGGTAAACCTACATAATTTAATTTCATACTTATTTTAATACTAGCATTTTATCGTTATCTTTATTTTCTAATAGGAATTTCTGTATATACAGTTTTCGTGAATGGAAAATTTTGCAAGGATCCAAAGTATGTCACTGCTGATGACTTCTTCAGACCAGGTCTAAACATGCCTGGAAATACTTCAAATCAACTAGGATCAGCTGTAACTGCTGTGAACGTCAATAACTTACCAGGACTCAATACGCTGGGCATATCTTTAGCTCGTATTGACTATGCACCGTATGGTCTCAACCCACCACATACTCACCCTAGAGGCACCGAGGTTCTTGTGGTCCTTGAGGGCACACTGTATGTCGGTTTTGTCCTTTCAAACCCCGGTCCAAATATGAAGAACAAGCTCTTTACCAAAATTTTACATCCCGGAGATGTGTTTGTTTTTCCGATAGGACTCATTCATTTTCAATTTAATGTGGGAAAAACTAAGGCTATAGCATTTGCTGGACTCAGTAGTCAAAATCCAGGAGTCATCACTATTGCGAATGCAGTATTTGGATCAGACCCACCAATCAACGACGATGTTCTTGCCAAAGCATTCCAAATTGACAAGAAAGTTGTGGATTACCTCCAATCACAATTCTGGTGGGACAACAATTAACAAAATAAAATAGTATAAGCCAAATAACAACTATATATGGTGCTATTATATTATTTATGCTTATGTTTTGGAATTTAAGAAATCATAAATAAATTTCATGATCTAGTATATGACTGATTTCATTGATCTTTATATATTTGATGTACTAAACGAGGACTTGTGATGGTTTGTTTTATTAAATTTATATTGATCGTTTTATGTGATTAAATTCTCATAACTATGCACACATATCAAATTAAAACGCGCATGGTATAGTATTTGTGATATTTTTCTCTACATCAGTAGATAAATGAGATATTTCTAGATACAAAAGATTATTACTTTTTGCTATTTTTATACTCTCTCTATTTTAAAATAGTTATAAATCGACACTTAAGATCTCATTACATCAGCCCATTAATCTTCAAACACCACACAAAGCGAAAGCTTTAATGCACCAAACCATTTTTTTATAAATGAATAAAATGAGAAAAAACTCAAGCGAGCCGCCACTTAACTCCATAAAGGATTAATTAAAGAGGGCAGTTGGAGGTACTTAATTAATTAGGTTGATTGCTTTTAAAATACAAATTTACAGCAAATGAAGCAATAGCAAGAAAGAGCGATACATGATAGCAACATTATCAAATATAAATGGACATATGAATAAGGAATTAAAAGTCTTCACTCTCTATAGTAATCAAAAAACCAAAAGAACAGGAAAAAAAGAAAAGTCTGCTCTGTGTTATTGTTCAACATTATTTGCAAAAGCTAATAAAATAAAGAAGCAAAGGTATGATTCAAACGCGAAAATTAACTAATTAAAGATAATTTTAAAAAAAATACCCTTCCTCAATGCACTTTTACTTGTCTACTTAGCTAAAGATAAGTGTTCATTTTAAAAAATTAAAATATAATTTATCACAATGGATATGTTCGATATGAAAGAAAATGTTCTCCATCAAAAATATTTTTCAAAAACATATTCTTTAGGAAAACAAGTTGTTTCTTTGTTTTTCTTATTTTCTTGTGTTCGGTATACAAGCAAAAATGTTATCCTAAAATAATTTATAACTATCGAAGATAAAACTACAAGGATGAAAATAAATATGAATAAGGTGATGGGTGTTGAGAGTAGGATGATGGGGGTGGGGACAGAGTTGGGTGAGGTGGGTAGGTAGTTGTGAGCATGGTGAGAGATAATGCGACTTATTTTCCTAACAATAATATTATTTAAATTTTTTTTATCAAACGAACACAAGAAAATCGAAAAATATTTTCCTTCATATCAAACACATCCTTAATTTCCAATTTACCCTTCTTATTAATTATAGTTATTTTTTCAAAACATTGAATTTATTATATTCAAAGAGTCATATAGAAAAATTGTCATTCTGTTACTTCTTAAGGGTGCACTAAGTCAACACTGCACAAGTTTATTAAGCACAGTTAGAATTTTGAGAGTCGAACAAATTTTTCTTTTCCTAATTTTTTTAATATGTCTTTTTTCGTAATTTCTAAATTATTATAAAATTTATTTAAAAAGACCTCATTAACATACAAAAATGAGTTGACTTGACCTTGGGAAGAGAAGCGCACTGTGTATCTTCCTTTGAATTTCCCATGGGGTTCTTCTTCCAGTGCACTGCTTTGCCTATGCATAACCATAAGTACAGCATCCAAGTATTCAATTACTTAAGCCAATTACTTGCTGATCATTGCAGTTTCTCATACAAAACAAGGTTAGTTCTTTTCTTTTGTTCCCAAAAAATTCTTCCTATTTTGTAATTTAAGGCGAAAAAAGAAAAAAACTGCAGATGAGTAGGGTAAAATCAGGATACTTATGGAATATTAAATTAATTACTCCTACAAGGTTTTGCTTCCATTAAATTGTTCATTCAGAATGTTGTGTTAGATTGCTTGATATGCTTTGCAAGTATTTCCTTTTTCTTCTTCAAAAGTAGTTATCATTTTAATATTTATTATAATATCTCACATTCATTTCTAGAATTGGTGATGATGGGATGGGAATACATCAGACAAAATTATATATCTGAGTGAGCAAGCTAGAGAAAAGAACAGAAAAGAACTGTGTTCAGTTCAGATATGGTTTCCTTTATTGCCTCAGGAAGAAGGGAGGGCAAAGGGGATGTTTACTTAACCAATTCTGAGGAATAATCTTGTGAGGGTGCTCGATACAAAATCAACATGGTTCTAATATTCCTCTCTCAACCTAATTTGGCAAAGAACACATAACGGATTTTGGGAAAACCAAGAAGAGATTTTGAAGGAAATGAATGTCCTTTTTCCAGTTTGGGGCTGTATATGTCCTAGCTTATTACTTGGGACTGTATATGAGGCTATATGATATAGTGATCTCAGTCAAGTTTCTTCTTTTGTTTGGTTTTTTGTGTGTGTGTGTTGGGGTGGGGTGGGGGGTGGAGCTGCTCAATCCCCTTGTCTCCTTTTCAGTACCTATGAGTACAAAAATTAGTGCCACCCTGCTAGTTGAAATACATACAGTTCTGATTCATATGACTAGCCAGCACTAAAAGTAATCAATGTCTGCATGTCGTTCTTATGCAATGTAAATATGTAATGGACCTATGCTGAAGAAAACCATTTTGTAGTCAAATCAAATGTCTGAATATTGTGATTTGGAGTTAGCTGATAGAACATTTGACTACTTCTTTTTGTTAAAGGTGTAAAAGGGAATCCATGTTAAAGGATACTTTTACTACCAAATTTTTATGTGCTAGAAGCATCAATACTGGCAGCAAGAAACTGTGTTATGAAAGAAGATCCACATATCTAAACCTTAAAAAGATTTTAAAAAAATTGGCCTTAGTAACCACTTCCCATCTTACAATTTAAGTATTTTGTGTTTATCTTATTCATTTTATAAACTGCATAAGACAACATAATTTCAGTAACTTATATACCATTATGTTTCTTTTTTATGAACTTTGCAGATTAAGGAGCATCTTCATTTAGAGCTTTGATCCATATTCATGATGAGAGCTGAAAAAGCATCAGTCTCCTGGCCTAGATGCTCTTATCATGTCTACTTGAGTTATAGAGGCCAAGATATCAGCATGAACTTTATCAATCTCCTACACACAGCATTGACTGATGTAGGTATTCAAACGTTCAAGAAACATAGTGAAGCTAGAAAAGGAAAGATTGTTGGAACAGAACTGCAAAAGGCAGTTAGGAGATCAAGGATTTCAATAATTGTATTCTCGGGAGATTATGCATATTCTAGAAGGTGCCTAGATGAACTTGTGAACATCCTTGAAAGGAAGCAAAGTGCTGGTCATATGATTCTACCAGTCTTCTATCGTGTAGATCCATCCCATGTTAGAAAGCAGACCGGGTCTTATGCGAAAGCATTTCATAATTACGAAGAGCAGATCATGGTGGATACGGTTGAAAGAAGGAATGAGCACATAGCAAAGATAAAGATATGGAAAGCATCTCTCAGGGAGGTTGCAAATATGGCAGGGATAGTTCTAGAAGACGGGTAACTAAATGAAATTATTTTGGCTCTACATTGTTTGAAACATATGTGTTCAAATAATGAAAGTGCGACAAAATTTTCAACATTTTCGATATCTATAATATTTTGTTGTTTTCAACATCTATCTTCTATCATCAGAGCTGTTTAAGGACATTCAACTTCCGTCTTATTCAGTTGTGACATAATCTGCATTTAACCAATGCTATCTATCTGAGTGGTCCTTTTCTTCTGGCAGGGATGAGCTGAAGTTTGTTCAAGAAATTGTTGAGGACATTTGGGGTAAGCTGTCTCGCAAAGTTTTGACCTTTGCCCCATATCCAGTTGGAATATATCCCCGCATAAAAGAGATTAGTTTCTGGTTACAAGATAGCTCGACTAGTTCTCACACATTGATGATTTATGGAGAGCCTGGAATAGGGAAAACAACCATTGCCAGAGCTCTTTTTAACCTACACTGTGACAGATTTCAATGCAGCAGTTTTCTTGCAAATATTCGAGAAATTGCAAAAGAACGCAGTGGTCTGATTAACGTACAGAAAAATCTTCTTTCAGATCTATTGAAAGGGGATAAGATTGATCTATATGATATTGATAGAGGAGCTTCCATGATCAAAGAATGTTTAGTCCACAAAAGGTTTCTTCTTGTTCTTGATGATGTTGATGATTCGAACCAACTGAAAGCAATACTTGATTCAAGAGATTGGATGCCTCCAGGGAGTAAAGTTATTATAACAACTACAAACGAAAGCTTGCTAAACCATCATGATGCTTGTGCGATGTATGAAACCAAGAGGCTGGACAATCACGAGGCGCTTCAGCTCTTCAGCTTGCATACTTTTGGTCAAGGCCATCCCGTCAAGGAGTACATGAAGCAATCCAAACAGATAGTTAAATATTGTCGA
This sequence comes from Datura stramonium, assembly GCA_018107945.1. NCBI lineage: Eukaryota > Viridiplantae > Streptophyta > Magnoliopsida > Solanales > Solanaceae > Datura > Datura stramonium. The sequence goes on from JACEIK010007966.1 coordinate 59,747, forward strand.
GGGGTTCCTTTAGCTCTTCAAGTTCTAGCCTCTTCACTGCGTGGTGGAAGTATAGATATGTGGGAAGGTGCAATAAAGAAATTAGAAAGATATTCTGAATGCCATATCCGTAAAGTTCTTGAACTAAGTTATGAAGCTTTGCCAGATGATCATGATAAAAATGTATTTCTTGATATTGCTTGCTTATTTGCCGGGAAGGACAAAGATTATACAATCAAAGTTCTGGATGAATGTGGTTTCCATGCTACTGCTGAAATACAGAATCTCATTGATAGATATCTCCTGACAGTGACTCCTGATAACAAGCTAATGATGCATCAGTTACTACAAGAAATGGGTAAAGAGGTCATCTGCCGAGAATCACCCACAGAACCTGGTAAACGCAGCAGAATCTGGCATCACAAGGATGCCTTCAGTATACTGCAGGAAGAACCTGTATGGCTCATTCCTCCTTTACCAATTTGCTTCTTTTTCCTGGAGTTCATTTTCACTTCAATGTTACTTTCCATGTCAGGTTACAGAATCTATTGAAGGGCTTGTTCTTAAAATGCGTGGATCAGATGAAGGCAAACCAGACAGACATGAAAGTATATCAAAAAGACCTTACTTTGATGATTCACAGAGTACTTCAACATTGACTCTCAAAAAAAATTCATCAAAGAGTCTTTGCCTAGGCTTTTTCTCTTGGCCTCAAGGGAATTCTGTTTCGGCAAGATCACAGACTGTACAAAATGAAGCTGGAATAAGTACTAAAGCATTTTCTAAAATGCAAGAATTGAGATATCTTGAGCTTGAGAATGTGCAGCTTTCTGGCACCTATGAAGGATTTCCAAAGAAATTAAGATGGATGTGCTGGTACGAATTCCAATTAACATCCTTCCCGAGTGGCTTCCCTCATGAAAATCTTGTAGTTCTTGAAATGAGCAATAGCAACTTGCACCAAACCTGGGAGGGAGCAAAGGTTTGCTGACTTCCACTCATGTCTAATTTTGTGGCTGATTGTGTTTTGACAGACTTGATATTTTTCTTCACTGACTCTCTCTCTCTCTCTACCTATTTTTCTCAGTCTCTACAATCATTGAAGATACTTGATCTTGGTCACTCACATAGTCTCATGAAGACCCCTGACTTCTCTGGACTGCCGAATCTAGAAAGAGTAATTCTTGAAGATTGCACAAGTTTGGTTAAGGTCCATGAGTCCATTGGAGGACTCCATAAACTTCTTGTCTTAAATCTGAAGGGATGCGCGAGCCTTAGGAAGCTTCCAAGAAAAATTGGGGAAATCAAATCCTTAGAAGAACTAACACTCTGTGGATGCTCGAAGCTGGAGTTTTCCACGATAATGAGAAATAGTAAGTTTCTGCAAGCACTTCAACGGAATGTGACTAACAGAGATCAATTTGCCTCTAAGGCTGAAAAGCCAATATGCAGTGACTCTCTGCCTGCTAAATCAATCTATTCAATCTTCTGGTCTTGGATGTCACTGTGGCCAAAGTCAGCATGTTCAATGTCAGAACTCTTTCAGATCACCTTACAAAGTTTGGATTTTTCACATTGCAATCTGACTGACACTGTTATTCCCTATGATCTTTCTGTCCTGTCCTACTTAAAATATTTGAATCTAAGAGGAAATCCCATTTCTACCCTGCCAGAGAGCCTGAAGAGCCTAACCATGCTGCAGTCTCTTCAGTTAGCTGACTGCACAAGGCTCCAGTGGATCCCAGAGCTTCCATTGAGTTTACAATTATTGAATGCATGTAACTGCAGATCACTGAATAGAGTAACAAATTTACCCAACTTCATGAGGTCACTTGACTTGCACTTAGAGAATTGTGGAAAACTGGTTGAGTTTCAGGGAGTATTCAAGCTAGATTCTATTGAAGACATTGATGATATCCTCGATCTGTCTTGCCTAGATAATTTGGAGGTCAGAGCAGTAGATGTGGAACTTTGCAACTATCTGACCTCAACGAAAAGCAAAGGTCCACTTCAGGGACTGTACGAATTTGGTATACACAACATTTTCGTTCCTGGAGGCAAGATACCTACCAAGTTCAATAATATAAGCACAGGGAGTTCAATAGCTTTCACTGTGCCTCAAGTTCCTAATGTCAAGATACAAGGATTAGAGATGTGCATTGCTTATGCAGAATATTATGAAGAATGTTTCAGTGAAAGGCACTTCATAAAAGTGAGCAATAAGACCAAGGGAATCAAATGGATTTATGGCCCAACAATTTTTGGAATTGCAGGTCCTGGTAATCCAATGCTATGGTTTAGTCATTGGAAGTTTGGAAATCAGCTAGAAAGAGGAGATCAAGTTGTTGTTTCGTTAAGCATGAGTTGCTTGGTTAGGGAATTCGGTGTCGATCTTGTATTCAGTGAACAAAGGGAGGAAGACACTCTATCTGAGAATGCAAAGGAGGGGGGACGTCGTCCCTGCTATCCACTTCAGCATGCAATTGGAGGAGATTTGTCGCCTTATGAGCTAAGCTCGGGTGTCTATCACCTCTCCATTTATTCTTGAATCTTGATGGATTCGTCTTGTCCAGGTATTATTTGGTCTTTTGATCCATTTTTGTTCTTATATTCCATATTGTATGGTGGCTTATGTGACGCTGTTCTGGTCCTGAAGTCTGAAATATTGAGTAGACCAACAAAGAAGAATGAATGTCCTGCCCCCATCCCCCCACACCACTTGAAAGGTGATACTAATATGTAATTGTACCATGTTTGAAAAGGCAATAACCAATGGGAATTGACCACCGAGATTTGGGCCTAACCAATGGGCTGGATAGATAACTTTGGCCATGATGGCCCAGATTCCGTTTCGGGGTAGGTTGACCAACTTGGCAAGTCAGCAATTTGAAGTTGTCCATGATTGGGAATTAACTACTTCTAGTAGGAAAAGTAATGAAACTTACATGCATAAATTAAACCTAACAATAGGGAATGAAAGCAGTAGGAATTAAATGGCCGTCAATAGTAGTAACAGAAGAAGGTTCATATTTCTGATCCTCATTCATATACTCATACTTTCTGCACTATTTATGGCCCTCGCGTTTATCCGACGCAGCAATGGCGATGTTGATAAGCTATCACTTACAGAGTTTTGCGTTAAGCTCTATTTCGGCCCGAAACGGCCCGTAACAATACAGAGATTGAATGCAGTTGTGTGCAAAGACTTGTTTCGTCGTCTCACTAGGGCCCGTTGTTTAACCGGAAGATTCGATCGTGAATACGTCGGAGCTCTCAGAAAATTCGTACCAAAATTGAAGGACAACGAAGATGCCCTCACCAAATTTCTTAGCAGCATAACTCAATGTCCCCTCATTTATCCCTGACTTTAGGAGCTCCAGAAATTAACTAGAATTTTGGTGATTTTTTTCATAATACAATTCAAGACTTTTTATGTGCAATTACGTTTAGCTTTGGTTTTGAAATAGTTTTCAAGTTTTTGCTCACTTATGATACTACAAATTACACCACTCTTCTCCCTAAATTGACATTTTAATAGTCGTCACGTCGCATAT
>JACEIK010007967.1:0-10805 GCA_018107945.1 Datura stramonium
CTCAAATTTATAAAACATGCCCATGAATCATAATTAAACATTAGAAACATGAATAGATTATACCCATGATAAATACTTAGACATTTCACAAGTTGGGTTAAGAACCTCATAGATTCATCAACTTAGAATTTCCATAAATTTGAGAAGGAATTTGGCATGGGAGTGGATGGAAACACCCATTCATAACCCTACATACCTGTGTACTTCTGATTTCTCAACCTTCTTTAAACCCCAAAGGAAATTGGAGAAGACTTGATGAATTTCTAAGCTTGATCATCCTTAGGAACTTCTAGGCTTGCATGCATGGAGAGGGATAGGTTTATAACGAGAAAAACCCTCTTAAACACACTTATCTGAGCTTAAAATGACATAGTTGAGGTCTTAGGAGCTTAGGAATTACGAAAAAGCCCTTAATAAATTCGCTAGAAAAATCACACAGCTAGTCCCAACGAGGGACTGTACGACTCGTTGCCTGAGGGACGACTCGTGGCCTGCTTCTCATTACCAACACTAGGAACTATAATCCAGCCAGTCACCAAGAGGGACACCACGACTCGTGGTGCACCTAACGACTCGTAGTGACAAGTCATGATGAACACGACCAATCATCCCATCCTTCACGTCGAATCTTTGACCATGACCAACCTAATGACTCGTGTTCCTGACCACGAGTCGTGGCTTCACCCGCGGTCAACCCCCATATCAAAAATCCAACCAAACTTTCCCTCCACTCCATGAGTCACCTCACGACTCGTGGTGTACCTCTCAGGTCACTAGATTATCATCCTGTGACCTAGTGCAGAGATTCCTGTTTTCTCTGTTTCAACCCTCAGGTATGATCTTAGGCCTTTTGGGTATTACAATATCTCCCCCTTGGGAACATTCTTCCTTGAATATGGGTAAACATACTGAAAAGCTGAAAAATGTAACTGTCATACCAAATACTGAACATTTAAAGCTGAAAACTGACGAATTGACTGACTCTGGACTGAAATACATAACTTATCTAAATTAATGAATCATACATACATGCATTGATGTAAAAGAAACTGGGGCACATTAATTGAACATAAAATAGAATAGAGTACTAGGGAGAAAACTGATACCTCAAGCTGAAACTGAGCCGAAAGGGAATAGATGGGGTTATTTAGCCATCATGTCTGCTTCGACTTCCCACATAGCTCCCTCAACATGCTAATTTTTCCATAAAACTTTTACTGAAGCTACTTCCTTATTTCTTAGCTTTTGAACTTGACGATTAAGTATTTCCACCGGAACCTCCTCATAACTAAGACTCCTTCACATCCACGCTCTCTACTGGGAAAACCAAAGTTGGGTCACCCATGCACTTTTTTAATACCGATACATGGAATACTAGCTGTACTAAAGCCAATTATGAGGGAAACTCAAACTCATAGGCCACCTTGCCAACACGTCTCACAATCCAGTACGGGCCAACATAACGGCAACTGAGTTTCCCCTTCGTCCTAAATCTCATTAGTCCTTTCATGGGAGATACCTTCAGAAACACCCAATCATCAACTTCAAACTCTAGTTCTCTCCTCTTCTCATCCTCATAGGACTTTTGATGACTCTGAGCTATTTTCAACCTTTCCCTTGTAAGCTAAACCTTCTTCATGGCCTCATGGATTGAATTCGGTCCTATCAGCGTAGTTTCACTGACTTCGAACCAACCAATAGGAGATCTATATCTCTGCCCCTAAAAAGCCTCAAATGGAGCCATCTGAATGTTGGAATTGTAACTGTTGTTATATGCAAACTCAATGAGAGGTAAATGGTCATCCCAACTACCTTTAAAATCAATCAGACATGCTCTCAACATATCTTCAAGAGTCTGAATGATCTGTTCAGCCTAACCATCTACTTGTGGGTGAAATATTATGCTAAGCTTAACCTGAGTATCAAGTCCCTTCTGAAACGATTTCCAAAATTGGGAGGTAAACTGAGTACCTCTATCTGATATGATGGACAAGGGCACTCCATGAAATTGAACTAACTCTTGAATATACAATTTAGCATAATTCTGCTGAATCGATAGTCTTAAATGGTAGAAAATGAGCTACTTTAGTCAACCTATCTACGACCACCCAAATAGAGTCATACTGTCAATGAGTATGAGAAAAACCTGTAATGAAGTCCATATTGATTTCCTCCCACTTCAAAGTAGGGATACTAATGTCTTGAAGCACACCTCCGGGTCTTTGATGCTCAACCTTCACCTGTTTACAATTCGGACACTTAAGCCACAAACTCTACTATGTCCTTCTTCATGCCATTCCACCAATAGACTTCCCATAGGTCATGACACATCTTGGTGGCGCCTGGATGTATAGAATATCTGAAACAATGAGCCTCATTCAACATCCGCTCCCTCAAGTTATCAGCACCTGGTAAACACAAACGACCCTGATATCGTAGCACACTATCTCCCCCTCGGCAGAAAACCTCCACCTTTTGATTCTGAACGACTGATGAGTTGGTAATTTACCAACTCATTAGACTCTAAATCATTAGTTTTTTCCTAGTTCTCGAGTTTATTATTTGGATTTTATGCCCTTTTTCCTTTTGTTGTGTGCAGATGCCTACGTTTGAAGAAAATAGATAAAATAGGGTAAAAAGGAGGAAATGAGCAGAAACAGAGAAACGCACGTTTCAACCGGTGAAACGCCTATTAAAAGATGAAGGTCACTACCTAATAGGAGGACTGCCACTGGCGGTTCACGATTCACATTGGAAAGACGCCGGTTCAGTCACCGAATCACACTAAAAAACTTCTGGAATTGGCATTTATGGTCCGGTGGTTCACAAATTTTCATCGGCAAAACGCTGGGTGGATCGCCAAAGTTCAGTGGAAATGACTGAAGAAGAAGAGAAAGTATCCGGCGGCTCACAGATTGCATCGATGAACCGCCGGTACCTTCGCCGGTTTAAGAATGATGCTATTAAGGGTATAATTGTCCATTTCTAAAAAAGGAAGAAAAGTACCCTACTTTTTAGGGTATAAATAGAAAGAGAAGTGCATTGCAGAAAGGGAGAAGTGAGAGGAAGAAGATAGAGAGATTGAGAGAAAAGCCAAATACACATCACATCATCTTTCCTCTTTTAGCTGAAGAACATCTTTTAGCTGAGAAAGGGATTTTTATTAAAATTTGTGAAAGATACTCTGCACTATTTTCTTTTTTGGTATTATTTAGTTTCAGTTGTAGTTGAAGGATAATTGTGCTTTTGATTTATCTACTCTTCTTATTAAATTCAATGATGCCTTTGATAATTGTGTTTTTGAATTTATTAATTATTAGTAGCTAAAACCATTAAATAGAGGTGTGTGATGATGAATACTTAAATGGATTGGGTATTGATAGAGTCATCTCAATAATGTTCAATTAAGTGTAAATCTATTAGATTCCCTTCAATCTATTAACATGGAACTATTAACATGGAACTTGAAGAAGATAATTCGATTATGCGGGAAGTTGCCAGCGCCATTCGCCTACCACCAATAGTACGGAATGCGATGTTCCATGGTATTCTCCCATGGTCCCTTTCAAGTGAGCATGGTTTTTGAACCAAGGACCAATAGTGCGTTCCAATGGGTCATGCTGTTCACTAAGGACCCGTTCTGAGGCTTGTTGGGTCTTGTTGGGTAAATTTCCAAATCTTATTCCTGGGTTATTTTTGTAACTTCCTAGCCTCTTTACCTTAAAACTCTGTCATTTTGGGCTTATTTAGCAGGGAGTTAAAGGGGTAGAATGACCTTTTCTCCTTCATTTCACTCTTTTCCTCAAAATCTAAGCATAGAATAGTTAGGATGTTCAGAGCAGAAGCTAGGGTAGATGATTGTCTTCTCAGAATTTTCTCAGGGATCTTCTCCAGAAATTCATAGGCAGGTATTTGGGAATTCAACAAGGGAATAGCTCCTCCCTTGTGTCCCCAAAATTTTCTTTATCTTCTTTATCAGTTCTAGCCTTGAAACTTTCTTATGTGAAGAAATTATATGTTAGACTTAATTTAGTTCATGTGGAATATTATTTATGTTAATTGTAGATATTTTCCACCATTTTGTGACTATATTAATGCTTGTCCCTGTAAGTGAATTTTAGCCCTAGCCCTTTAATGTAGAAAAACTAGAGTCTTGCATAATTGATTAATTATTGAAATTGTTTAATTCTATCAGTGTTGGGGATTCCTATATTGTTAGTATGTATTGAAATCTCAGTCAGATGTATGTCAGTTCAGTTTCAGTCAGAATGTTAGAATACTCAGTATTATTCAGAAATGTCAGCTGATCAGTTTGGCTAAAGTTAATCCTTGAGGTGTTTGTGATACCTCCAAATTATCTGTATTACACTCAGTATCAGATTTTAGTGGTTCTTTCGACGGTCATGAAACTTTCAGATAAGTAGCTCTGACCATACTTAGGACCCCAATATGTGTTCAGTCAAAAGTATGAATCTTCGCCAGAGAAGATGGTTGGAACTACTGAAGGACTATGACATTAGCATGTTGTATCACCTGAGAAAAGACAATGTGGTGGCTGATTCCCTAAGAAAGACGTCTATGGGGAGTGTGGCTTATGTTGAAGAGGGAAAAAAGAACTCGCAAAGGATATCCATAAATTAGCTCGGTTGGGAGTACAATTGGTTGATATAACTGAGGGCGGAGTAGTGGTGCAGGTTGGATAAGATTCCTCATTGGTAATTGGTGTTATGTCAAGGCGGGATGAAGATACAATACTGCTTAAACTGAAAGAGGAATTTCTCAAAAATGAAGTGGAGGCTTTCTCCCAAAGGGGAGATGGTGTACTCCGTTGCCAGGGTAGATTATGCGTATCGGATGTGGCTGATTTGAGACAGCAGATATTGGATGAAGCTCACAGTTCGAGATATTCCATCCACCCAGGTGTTACTAATATGTACCATGATTTACGGGATATTTATTGGTGGAACGGCATGAAGAGAGACATCACAGAATTTGTAGCTAAGTGCCAGAATTTCTAGCAAGTCAAAGTAGAACACCAGATACCGAGGGGTATGACTGAGGATATCAGCATACCTATATGGAAGTGGGAAGAGGTAAGTATGGATTTTATTATGGGTCTACCTCGGACTCGTCGGCAGCATGACTCAATCTGGGTGATAGTAGACCGGATGACTAAGTCAACACACTTCCTCCAAGTTAAAACTACAAACTCAGTTGAGGACTATGCTAGGAGTTATATCCGGGAGTTGGTCAGAATTCATGGGGTACCCTTTTCCATTATCTAAAAGAGAGGTACCAGTTCACGTCTCACTTTTAGAAGTCCTTCCACAAGGGACTTGGTACCCAGGTCAAGCTCAGCACAACGTTTCACCTGTAGATATATGGACGAGCTGAGCAAAATATTCATACCCTAGAAGATATGTTGAGGGCTTGTGTGATCGATTTCAAGGGCAGTTGGGATGATCACTTTCCTCTCATCGAATTTGTATACAATAAGAACTACCACTCGAATATTCAGATGGCCCCATTTGAGGCATTGTATGCTAGGAGGTGCAGATCTCCAATCGGGTGGTTTGAGGTTGGTGAAGTTTCTCTAATCGGTCCAGGCTCGGTTCATGAACCTATGCACAAAGTACAGCTCATCTGAGCAAGATTGAAAATAGCTTAGAGCCGTCAGAAATATTTTGTTGATGTGAGGAGAAGAGAATTGGAGTTTGTTGTGGATGACTGGGTTTATCTAAAAATTTCACCCATGAAAGGGGTGATGAGATTTGGCTATAAAGGAAAACTCAGTCTGAGATATGTAGGATCCTACAAAATTCTGAAGAGAATTGGCAGTGTGGCATATGAGTTAGAACTACCGCCAGAGTTAGAATCGGTGCACCCAGTCTTCTATGTGTCACTATTGAAGAAGTGCATTGGTGATTCTTCCTCGTCTATGCCACTACACAACGTGGGAATAAAAGATAGTCTCTCTTACGAAGAGGTCCCTGTTCAGATCCTTGACCGTCAGGTTCGTAAGCTAAGAAACAAGGAAGTCTCTTCGATGAAAGTTTAGTGGAGGAACCAGCTAGTTGACGGAGCCACATGGGAAGTAGAAGCAGACATGATGGCCAGATACCCTCACTTATTCCGATCCAGTTCAGTTCCAACATCAGGTACTAAATCCCTACTCAGTACTCTATTCAGTTCCATACTCAGTAGCTCTATTTGGATTTTCTATGTGTATTCTAGTTGCATCAGCTCTATTAGTACGATTAAGTCAGCTCGGAGTCAGTTACTCCTTTAAAAAATAGCTCATAGTCTTAGTCTAGAAATTTCAGCTCTTTTCCTGGTTGTCCAACAGTTTTATTCTTCATTCGAGGACGAATGATCCCAAGGGGGAGATATTGTAAAACCCTAAAACTTTCCTAGACCAGACTTAGACCTTGCAAGAAGAACCAGGGGAAACAAGAAAATTTTATTGCAGAACAACCCAAACAACGGGTCATGGTAAGCTCCAACGGGCCGCTGTCTGAGTCGTTGCCAGCATAGCAGATTCCCTTCGGGGAAAAAAACGAGGCATAGGATAACCCGTTGGTGAAAACAATGAGCTATCCTATCATTAGTTGGATCCCAAGTTCAGTGTAATACTCCAAAGAGGCCTAAGAATAGACCTAGGAGTTGAATTTGAAAAGTGCAGAAAACTGACAAAAACATCACAGTATGGGTGACCCAACGACTCATTGTTGGATACCATGAGTCGTTGTAAGCTATCGTGGTTTGGGAAGTGCAGGGAAGTAGTGGAGAAAATGGACTGTGTAATGACTCGTTGTCAGGAACAACGAGTCGTTGTTACCAGTCGTTGGAAGGACTGGACTTAGGCTGAGGGTGAAACAACGGGGCATTCCACGATTCATTATGAGAGGCAACGGTCCGTTGTTTCTAGTTGTAGTTTGAGGGTTTAAGATTTCAGTGCATTCAACGGATGGAGACCATGACTCGTTGGATGCCACCACGAGTTGTGGTGAGGCTCGTGGAAAGGAAAGTCATATTTGGTCAAGGGGTTGACAACGGTCGATCCAATGACCTGTTGTTTGAAGCAACGACTCGTCCGGATGAGTCATGGGAAGAATCTGAGGATGTCATGATGCAGTGGACCAAACGACTCGATACCACGGGTTGTGGTATGTTGCAACGACCCGTTAGGTCGGTAGTTGGTCCTTCCGGAGCAGTTTTTCAGGGAAATAATTTTAAGGGCATTTTCAACTTTTCCACGCTTTAAGACCCTAAGACTATGTCGCTTTGGATATTTTTATGAGTGTTCTAAGATGAGTTTAGTCCTTTATGCATGCCCATTTTAATGCAAAAGCTTAGAGAGATTTTTGGGAGATTCAAGGTCTTCTTCTCCAAGTTTCCATCTATTTCTTTGTGGGTATTCAAGGAACTTTGCATCTATCCATTTTCAGGTATGTAGGGTTTTAGAATGGGTAGAATTCTTCCTCACTCATGCCCAAATTTCGATTTAAATCATGAAATCCTCCTATTCAAGTTCTATGGGGTTTTACTCAAATACATGAAAATGTGATTTCTTTTTATTGGTATGATTTAATGAAGTTTTAATTATTGAATTATGAATGATGGACATGTTTTATATTATTTTCTTTAAATCATGTTTCAAGATTTTTAAATCTAAAATGCCCATTTAATGAAGGTTCATGAATGTTAGGATTTACGATGATTATGAATTATTTTGAATTTAATGATGACGAAAAAGCATGAACTCAAGTTACCCATGTTTATGAGCATATTTTGAAAGAATTGAACATGATGAAGTATTGGGAAATGCCCAAATATTGAAGAATGATTTATGATTTAAGAAGCGAATTACATGATTTATCGATTTATGATGTTGGCCGATGAAAAGGGCCTATGATTCTTGGCTAATCATGTTTTAAAGGGGATCAATGATGATAAATCTTATATTTTAGCCAATGAATCTTAATTCATGATGTTATTGATTTACGTATGAGCCTATATGCATGTTTTTGGGAGTCGTGTCTAGCACCGAGCAGCCCGATATTCAAAGGACTATGCCAGTGTCTCATAACCACATGCCACCGTGGGTTTCTAAATGATATGATGTATTGATAATGATCCCCTCAAATGTGATATCACGCTTAATGCACGACCCTCGCCTGGCAAGCCAAGGTCGGCTCTGCCCACTTGAGCGAGATAGTAGGGCATCATCAACGGCTCTACCATGATGGTGTTGGTTATGACGAGTCCGCCCATTGTTACGCAAGTATTATGCATTGTTATGTCTATGTTATTGGCTCAAGTTATGTTTTAATAAAGTTTACTTGTGATTACAATAATGAATAATTTATTAATGATTTTAAAGTCTTTAGCCTTATGTTTTATTATGAAGATTTTGATGTAAGCATGATGTTTTCTCATATATTATTTATGAGTTTTATTTACTCTAAAATGTCCGTTTTACCGACCTTGCATACTCAGTACATTCCACGTACTGACTGCATACTTTCTATGTTGTATCATTTCATGATACAAGGTACGGATCTCAAGCTCATCCTCACCTCTAGTCAATCTTAGCTTACTCTTTCATCTAATTGGTGAATCCTTATGTTCCGAGGGCTGTTTGAAAGACTTTTATGTTATTTATGTTTCAGTATTGATTGGGTTAGTTGAGGATCTAGTCCCATCAACCCATCTTATGTATTAGAGGCTTTCAGACAAGTATGTAGTGCTCAACTATGTATATGTCCAGTATTTCTTGATGTTATGCTATAATTACATTTCCGCTACATTTTTATGATTATCATTCCGCTTATTTGAATGAGATTAGTTGTATGCATGTTCCATGGGTCGACTTGGGGTCTCTCGGGGTCCCTTGTCCCGTGTCTATGATTCGAGAGTATGTTCAGGTCCTGACATTCGGAAACCTATCGGACTCTTCCCACTAACAACGAGAGGTACCAATGACCCGTATGTTGTTCCAATGACTCATGGTATTCTCTCGTGGTCCCTTTCCAATGAGCATGTTTTTTGGACCCAGGACCAACGGTGGGTTCCAACGGCTCGTGGTGTTGACCAACGACCTGTTCTGAGGCTCGTTGGGTCCTGTCGGGCAAATTTCCAGATCTTATTCCAGGATTACTTTTGTAACTTCCCAGCCTCTTTACATTAAAACCCCATCATTTTGGGCTCATTTAGGAGGGATTTAAAGGGGTAGAACGACCTTTTCCCCTTCATTTCACTCTTTCCCTCAAAGACTAAGCATAGAACAGTCAGGAAGTTCAGAGTATAAGCTAGGGCAGACGATTGTCTTCTCAAAATTTTCTGACGGATCTTCTCCAGAAATTCTTAACCAGGTATGTGGGAATTCAACAAGGAAATAGCTCCTCCCTTGTGTCCCCAAAATCTTCTCTATCTTCTTTATTAGTTCTATCCCTGAAACTTTCGAACGTGAAAAAATTATATGTCAGACTTCGTTTAATTCATGTGGAATATTATTTATGTTAATTTTAGATATTTTTCCACCAGTTTGTGACTATATTGATGCTTGTCCCTATATAGTGAATTCTAGCCCTAGCTCTTGAATGCAGAAAAACTAGTCTTGCATAATTGATTAATTATTGAAATTGCTTGATTCTATCAGTATTGGGGATTCCCCTATTGTTAGTATGTATTGAAATATCAATAAGATATATGTCAGTTCACCTTCAATCAGAATGTTAGAACACTCAGTGTTATTCAGAAATGTCAGCTGATTAGTTTGACTATAGTTAACCCTTGAGGTGTCCGTGATACCTCCCAATTATCAGTATTCGAATCGGTATCAGATTTTAATGGTTCTTTAGGCAGTCATGACACTTTGACATAAGTAGCTTTGACCAGTCTTAGAACCCAGTTACTGAATCCAGTCTGATAAGGCTTTTAGGGTACTCTCAGACAGTATCCCTGACTCAGTTGAAGTCTTAGGCCCCAGTTTTGAGCTATCCGCTTAGTAGTTGTCTAGAACTATCCAGTGGGAGTAGGACTTACCACCGAGTGGACCGGGGTTCCAGCACACCCAGGTTCCGAAAATTATGTTGCCACCATAGGTTATATTTATTGGCCTCATGGCCCAGATTTGTGATCACTCAGTTCATGCCTTTATACCCCGGAAAGGTATATTTGGTCCTACCAATGGGGTGTATACATTGGACTCCACGTCTAGCTAACTTGGTTATACATTTATTATAGACTCTCCCACTAGTCATCTCAGTTTAGTCACATATTAGTCAGTTTAGTATAGTATTTCAAATTAGTATCTTAGATTTATGACATGTCTTTGACCATCAGACAGGGTAACTTAGACCATCTCAGTATAACACCCCCAAAATATTTTGGTGATTATTTGGTATTTTAATGCTAGGTTAGGGAAATCATGGGTTGTATATTGGTCGTAGATGACAAGGGAAATGTGTACGATCAAAAAAATCAAAGAGTATGTGAAGTTCATAAGTAAGGGTCAACTTTAAACGATCATATCTCCCAATATATGATGAATTAGAAGCCCCATGACCTATCAAATTAAAGTCTTTGAGTCTAGCTTTCATAACATCAAACGTCTTGTCAATCGGAGTTCAGTGTAAGAAGTTATGGGCATTTTACCGAAGCATCACGAGTGGTGATGCGGGCATGACGCCCTAGCGCCTCTACCGCCCTATTTACTTAAAATCTGATTTTTCACTTGTAGAAAACATTTTCAGCTAAATCTAAATCGACCAGCTTGCTAAGGATTCCATTTCTCTCTCAAT